>CABFOW010005215.1:0-16675 GCA_902141385.1 Timema californicum
TTTGATCCGTGGACCAGTGACAAAAAGGAACAGCTCCTTTCGTCTGTCAGGAACAGGTTGTGAATGTGACGTCAGAGGAGCATGTTGTGATTCCACAACCTATCCCTATTTGTGACGCCGTTGCCAATCACCATCGCCATAATGGTTTTAGAAGAAAACAAAATGTATAGAACTCCCTTTTCAACAACTGGAAGTTTCAGGTAGAAACTCTTCTAGATGAAATCCATTTGTTGCCCTTTATTCAAGGTGACTACCGAAACTTAGTGATCATGATGAAATAAAGGCGGAAAAGGAAAAAAAGAGCCGGGCAAGCTTCGTAAATATTATTGAAAGTGTAAGTCACAGATTATACAATGAATCTCGGACAGCCACTTGGACTGTGTGAAGGATAAGAACACCGCTTATGATATATGGCAAGTGCTTCGTAATACTTCGGCACGCAGATATCTGGAATTTTTAACATAGGTGTATGGGAGGGGGTCCGAATGCACCCCGAAGCAGAAATTTTTAAAATTTTAACCAGGCTACTTTTTTAACACACTACCACAGTGGATCACGGACAACGCCATGTGGGATTGCTAGCTATGATAATTTAAAAGGTAAGTGTGCCCTCATTTGCGTGAACGTAGGTAATAAAACCATCAATTCATCCGACCACATTTGAACCCCATCACTGGCAAAAATAGACCAGGTCATTGTGTAGCAATCTACCGTCACAAAGCATTTTATACAGGCATCGATGGTTGCATAGTCTAGGGTGTCATGAGGCGGCCGATGATAGAGTGATCGACGTTTGAAGCAAATGTGTACACACATTCTACCTGGTCTAGAAAAATCTGGTCGGCCGGCAAAAACCCTTAAAAAATGTTGGGGGGGGCAGGAAGTACGATCGTTCTAAAGATATTGAGGTTCGAATCCCGGTGTGCAAGCCGTCTAAATGTCAGGCTAATCTAATTTAGATGGGAGCGGAAATATAATCCCCAGTGGTGTCAACTGTAAGTATTTCTCCCTCCGGAACATTTTCTTAATCATCCCTATCACACGTTTTGCCAGAAAGTTTACGTGTCACTCATAGTTATGGCAGGGTATGTCGTGGGTTAGAATCTCGCTCGGTTGAACTGGAGTGGTTTGCTATTCTCCCTCACTCCACGTAAACGCTGGAACATTTCTACCTTACTCCTCCGGTCCAGTACGGATACCTACATCCATACATCTCAACGGACGATACCAAACAACTAATTTTAGTAGACTTTTGTGGTGGTGGATAGTGGCCTCTAACTAAGGATTCCGAGGCCCCTGATTGTGCATAATTAGAGCTGTGTTAATGCTCTCTAGTTGCAACATTACTGGGAAAAACCCATTACCACATAGGAGATTGCGACATTGTAATGACTAGTTGCCACATCACCGGGAAAAAAACCATTGCCGAGGGAAGGGTTGCCAGAGACAATTATCTAGCTCACGGTTTCAAGGTCGCATCTATTCCTGTATTATCGACCCACCAAACTGGCGCCTGTCATCGGGAAAAACCCATTACCACATAGGGGGTTGTGACATTGCGATGACGTTACCGGGAAAACCCATTGCCACAAAAGGGGCTGCGACACATTCCTCTAAGGAGGGGAAATGAAAGGGGTATCAATAAATAAATAAACTCCATCACCCTATCCTACCCATACATAAAACACAAATGAGACTAATAAAAATATAATGGACACTAAAAAGTATATGAGCACAAATAAAACAAGAAAATACAAGTACCAACATGTTTGGAACAAGTACCAACATGCCTGGAAAAGGGGCCAGGAGGAGGATAGGGAAGTCAGGTGGGGAGACCAGCCAATCAAAGAGTGAGGGGCGTGGTCACGTGACCAAAAACAGCCTATCAGAGCAGTGGGGCGATAGGGCCAGCTAACTACGACTTATCTTGTCAAGCCACCAAACTGGCGCCAGTTATGAGTCACCAGGGAAAACCAATGGGGGGGAATTTTGCGACATAGCACGCAACGATTACGTCACCGGGAATAAAGTTATTTAAGCCCGTTAGCGGAAGTGGGGTACCCAAACGCCCCACCAACTATTAGCGTAGTTTTTCTTGCGTTACCGTAGGTTAAAGGGTGGAACAATAGTACTCTCGGGATCACAATATTGGTCCACTAACCATTCACTACACGTTCTTATATACCGCCCTGAGAACATCAAGTAGGGGATTAATAAGTGGAGGAGAATAGTTTCCCTACAAGCGAGGATTAATTTTAGTGCTCTCCTGATTGCCAAAGCATCATGGCGATGAAAAGTTTGTAATTTAAACGAAATTCAATCTAGCTGTAAACCACACCATACTGCCCATTACACTGGGATACGTTTATATTAATAATATTATGAAACGAACAGTAAAGTTTTAATCTTAGTCATTATAATTTCATGCCATAACAAAATTGCAATATTAGGTATCAGGTACATTAGCGACCTTACACCAGTGGTTAACCAAAGAATTTACTAGGGAAGGATGGCAAACAATAATTAAGGTTGTAGTAATAATTGTATTTCAGTAAAGGGGGTTGTTAGCAATATAAATTTGTTTTAAGGGGTTGCCTTCCAACCCAAAGGGAAATCAGAGGACCCTCTCCAGTAAAATGTTAAAAATTTGGGTGTTCCTAGAAACTATGTGGAGTGGTGATTCCTACGAAAAATGTTGACATTTAGATACATCTAGAAGCTATTTCGAGTAATCCTTACATGAAATATTTTTGAAAATTATCATCTTCTAGAAAATATTTAGAATGTTTTTGCCTGACAGTTTTTTTTAAAATTGCATGCATACAAAGGCATTTGAAATCGTTCAAATAAAGCATTTAAAAATAAAATTTGGATGTCGATAAAACTCTTTGTATTTGTCCTCCCTTAGCGAATTTTTGAGGATTAGATTATTCTAGAAAAGCTATTCGAGTTTTTTTTTTTCACTGAGTTTGTGTTACAGTTTACTGTTATTTATTAATTATGCTAATGGGTTAGGGATTAACATGTTTGAATTAGAGTTTGTGCACCCACATTTACGTGGAGAGCGAGAGAGTGGAAAACAACGTAGGATAAAACCACCCTCAATTAAACCGACCGGGATCAACCCCCAATCTTCCTGTCTTCGTTGTCTATTCTACTGTGAGAGGGACGCCATTTAGACCACGTAGCCATCGAAGCAGGTTATTTGGAGTAAGCTCCAATTGAAAACTTTTTGAAAATTAGATGCCACTTGAGTGACTAGACGATATTTGGAGTAGTCTCTGCTTAGTTGATCTAAATTTAAAAAAATAGATGCCTCCAGAAGTTTTTTGGGGTGCTCTTTACTTGACAAATATTTTAAAATTAAATGCCTATTAAAGTAATTTGGAGTAGTATTTACTTGGATTTAAAAACAAAAACAGATACCTCTAGAAATTATGTATTTGGAATGCTTCAGTGCTGGTAAATGGATGAAATTTGTTGCCTATTAAACTAAAAAAAATGATCAAATGTTTTCAGAACATCTTCAGTACTCGATTGAATAGTTTACATTGATGTATTTTAATTTGGTATTAACATCACTTGGATCAGAGGGGACAGCCTCCTCACTTATCCTACTCCACCCTCAGGTACGCCATTGTCTTACACTCAAAGGCTGACTCAGTACCCAGAAATTACATTATAAGAATAATTACACCCAAAGATATACATACGTACAGTAACATACAATCTTACATTGTATTACTGGTTCGACAATTTTTAAAAGTTAGTTTTTATAGCTTTTATCTTTGCACAGGGGTAGATCCAGGTGTTAGTGAGATATTACGTGACAGTAGAACAAGTAGTGATTATATAATATAATTAATTGGTTTAATTTTTTAATTATTATTGTTAATACTTGCTATTTTTCCTTGAGGGGGAGGGAGCCAGACGCCCTTGATTCGCTTGCACCTTAGTCCACCCCTGGGGATTATAGGATCTTTAAAGCTTCATCCACATCATTAAAACTTTATGTTGTGTGTTGCATTCGGGGCAAATTGATGTCGTCATTGTGGACGTGTGCTCCGCATATGAGCACACGATAAATTTTTCACCATATTCAGCGCACGTGATCCATTGGTTGTACTTTTCCTTAAAGACATCAAACAGATTTGTGCCGCAACATTTTTGTAGTGTTGACGTATCTGTGAATGTGCAGTTATATTGAATTTTTTTAAATTGTGTTGGTTGCTTCACCCAAATTTGACAACTAGAATCCCAATAACATTGTCTTTGATTATGTCTGATGTGTACTGTACATTGTTAATTAAAAGTAAATGTGCCACTTTCATTATTATGCACCATATTTTTTAAGAAAAAAGATTAAAAAAAAAAAGCTCATAAAACAAGTCATAGGCCTACCTTGTCTATAAACACGGTGTTATTGAATTAAACATATCTAGCCAACAATCCCAAGATGATAGCAGATTGTTAAACACACTGTCATTAGATGAAAGTACAAGTTAATACTTTTTATTTTTTAGAAAGTCTGCAGAATTATTTGAGGCTCTAATAAAATATGTTTGGGTGAGGAAAGATTATCTGTTAGATTTCGTTTTATGTCACGTGTCTGTGACAAGCATGATTGATTACATACGCACAGCTTACAACGTACATTTTAATGTAGCAATAACTTTGAACTAGCGGTGAAAATATTTGCTTTGGATCTGAAAGTGGATTTACACTATAAGCCCACTAGGGGTGATGGCTTTAGGGGGTGGCACATTTTGGATAACGTTATTTTAATTTTAATATTTTGTCTTTAATAATTACGTTTAAAAATTAATGACGAACATTATCAAAATAGTTTAAGTTAAAATCAGAATGACAATATTTCTTTTTAAATAACTGTACTTTGCAATTACCTTATAACTGACGTCGGTCTCCCCTTTTTCATAATGTTAATTCAAGCTACTGTAGGGCATGTACAATGTATATGCATGGTTTCCTATCGTAGAAATCTTTTCTCGAATACTAACTTCCGCCCCCTCCCCCGCGTTCACCCACACTTACCAAGATCTATTTCCTCTGAAAACTCCTAAACCACTTAAAATAAAATGGGGGGGGGGCACATATAAGAGTCCTCATAGCTCTATTTAAAACGTACGTTCCAATTTAAAGGTAATTTACTTCAAATATCGTGCAGACCCAGGTACCACACCTATGTAGATTAGTTGTAAGTACCTATGAGGGTATTTGCCACTATGTGTGCTCACGTGGCAGTTTCAAATATAGAAGTTGTGGCACCTTGAAATAAAGGGATCATAGCGCTATTTAACAGCTACGTTTCAATCTAGAGGTAATTTACTCCAAATTTCCGGCAGCTCCTGGTTCCACACTTATGTAGATTAGTTGCAGGTACCCATGAATTTATTTGCCACCATGTGTGCTCGTGTGGCAGTTTAAAATATAAAAGTTGTGGCATCTTAATATAGAGTCTTCATAGCTCTATTTAAAATGTATGTTCCATTTTAAAGGTAATTTATTCAAACATTCCGGCAGACCCGGGTACCACACTTATGTAGATTAGTTTTAGGTACCGATGAGTCTAATCGCCATTATGTGTGCTCGTGTGGCAGTTTAAAATATAGTAGTTGTGACACCTTAAATTAGATTTACCACAGCGTTATCAAAAACCTACATTCACTTTAAACTTAATTTCCGGCAGGTCTGGGCACCACATTTATATAGATTTGCTGTAGCCTGTGTTTTATTATTTTATTCCTTCTCAATGGGTGTTATTTTCTTTATTTTTTCATTTTTAATTACTAATTATATTTTTTGAAACTAACTTTTAGAATAACCTCGATGCGTTTCTGCGTTCCTAGGTTATTCTACTAACTTTATATGTGCGCTTCGTTCTATATTCCATTTTATAACCAAATTTATATCCTTGATGCCCTCTATGAGATTTTTTGGATCTAATTTTCGAGTCTAGCGTGCTCTATTATTACTTAGAAGTTTGGGAGCTCTTTTCAGCCCTCTATGATTATTTCGTTGTTAACATGATCTGTGGTTCGCTCTATGACCTTGAGTGAAAGTCAATAATAATTATTTCACTCAAGACACTTATTCAATCTTTGCTCTCAAATTTATCTAAATTCTAAATTAAAGATGTCAAAATATAAAATTGTAATGGTTAGGCACGGGGAGAGTGAATGGAACCAGAAAAATCAATTTTGTGGATGGTTTGACTCGCTTTTAAGTGAAAAAGGTGAATATAAATTGTTAATGGTTCACAGGTCTATTTTAATTTAGATAATTCATATTCTATGATAGTTTATATAGTTTTAGTCCGTTTAGAGGGATAACTTAAGATCCAGGCTGTATCCGAATAGTCAAGTACACTTGACTTGACAACTTTACATTTAACCTTCCGATAGGCGCGCCCTTCCTAGGTTCGCGGATGGTCGCGCGTATCTTACAGATGCGCGTCTTGGTTTATCTCACCGCAGGCCATAAAACACACACGAATTAAAAGTAACATGACAAGTATATATTTAAGCATTTATTTAGACTCAGTCTTAAGGGCATAAACTGCTATAAAAATTATTTTTAGTCCATATGATAGCCTTCAAGTTTTTTGTGTTCCCTACAATTGGCTGGATTATATGAACTGTTTCTGTATATCAAAATAATTATTATTAATAGAATAACATCTAAACGTCTCTAAGGAACAATTAAATTTGCAGTCACACTTTATACAATAAACAAAATATAACATTAAAACATTATAAACACTGAACAAGTAACACCAAAAAAACTACAACAATAAATTGAAATTTATAAAAATCTAATCTTCTAAAATAGGTAATATAAGAACTTGAGAACAAATTCAAGCCAAATGATACTCAAAAATAACAGGAACTAAAAAATGAAAATATCAATACATCAGTTTTGAAAAAATATAGGGAACAATTAAAGTTGCAATCACACTTTATACAATAAACAAAATAATTCATTAGAACATTATAAACACTGAACAAGTAACAAAAAAAATTACAAAAAAAAATTGAAAAATATAAAAATCTAATTTTCTAAAATACGTAATATAAGAAATTGAGAACAAATCAAGCTATAAATAATATTAAAAAATATCAGGAATTAAAAAATGAAAATACAAATACATTAGTTTTGATAAAATATAATAAAAGCCAATATTTTGGGACTATAAAGAATTGCAATCAGTACAAATGTATTTTGAATGCTGTAAACATATGAGTTTTTTGCAAAACTCACAAGTGTACCTGGTTACCCGGGTTCGTTTCTCTTGTAAGCAAGGTCGGCATCTTTTTTTCTCAGGTTGTGCATTTTCTTCTTTGTCCGTAACATTTTGCTTTCTCTTCAAAATTTTCTCACGAAGCTCTCCAGTGACCACAGTCGTCCTTCGCTGAATGTTCTCCTCAACAAGATCATCCGAAAGCCTCCGAAGGAATTCTCTTCTTTTTAACTTCCCTTGAGTATTCGCCGTGAACATTATGAAAGCGTTGATAGCTGCGACGTTCAGCATGGAAAAGAAAACGACAAGAGGCCACCGTTTAGTGTTTCTGGCAACATTGTAAGATTCACAAAGCTTGTCGACTGTATCAACCCCTCCCTTAGTTTGGTTGTAAAATGTTATTATTTCTGGTTTTAGTTTTTCCTTGGTTTCAGGATCAATAGCGTCATCATCATGGAGACTAGAGATCAGTATTACATTTCTATTAAGTTTTGGGACATAAGACACAAGCGTCGCTTCTTTTCTGAAACCAAACAAACATGTTAGAGGCGCGCGTTGTTTTGCCATTTTAAATTCAGGTGGAATTTGAACTTTTTTTTTTTTATGGTCCCAACCAATGAAAGCTTTTTATCAGCTAGTTCTGTTAGCAATTCGAAATCTGAAAACCAATTATCGGTTGTTACATTTCTACCTGTATTAAATATTGGAGAAGTCAATCTTTTCACAACATCTCTCGGTTTGTTGCTGACTGAAAATGGCCCTTCTGGTTGTGCTCCAGCATAAATTTCCATATTATACGTGTAGAACACTCTAGCGTCCACCATCGCATAAATTTTAATCCCATATTTCCTTGGCTTTTTGGGGATGTATTGAATAAATTGGCATCTTCCTCGAAATCCTTCTAGTTTCTCGTCAATGGTAACGTTTTCACCAAGTGAGTAGCACTTTTGGCAGTTCTCAACGAATTCTTCAAAAATTTCTCTTACAGGTGCCAGGCGATCTTTTTTTTTCGTTCTTCTCTAGTTTCTATGTCATCAAAGCGGATGCATCTCATCAAAAATTGGAATCTCTTTAGACTCATCACCTGTTTGAAAGCGTCCATTTTCCATAATTCTAGAAGATTTAGACGATTGGCGTGGTAAACCCCAGCTAAATAGAGCAGTCCAAATAGGGCTTTCATTTCAATTTCATCAGTTTCTCTGGCATCTCTTGGTCGGGAATAATTATTTTGAATAGAAAGCACATATTTATTTGTGTTCTCTACGGTGCGTTGAATCATGGTATTAGTGAACAGGCATCTCCATAGTTGAAGAATATCCGAGATACTCTTGGCTGGACCAATGACACTTGGCAGATGGAGCAAAATGTTATGTTTCGTCCGTTTACTACGCATGAGTGGTTTTTTTTGCCATTTCCAAGAGTTTATGTGCTTATTTTTTTTTTTCTGAATGGCTGTATAGCAATCAGTATCGTCATTTTGGTCGTCTTCTTCGCTAGAATTATCACTTTGTTCCGATTCCGAATCACCTTCTCGTTCCGAAATATGCTCTTCTTCATCTGTATCACTTTCATCCAAACAATCCTCTTCATCACTGGCTTCATTGAGAACAGCATTCCTGATAGCTTCGACATCCACCGGATCATTCAAGTCAAAACATTTTTTCTGACATGTCATATTGCCTGAAAAAAAAATACACAGATGGTCGCGCGTATCTGATATATACGATGTATCTTTTTCAAATCCAGTATGAAACAAGCGAAAAACAAAACATGTAATAATACTTTTGATCCTATTAGTATAACATTTATTGCAAGTTTAAATTAAAATGAAGAAAGTGTAAAAACTTACAAGAGCGGTCGCGCGTATCTGTCCTATACGGCACAGGCTATATCGGAACCAAGGTCAACACTACAGAGGTCCGAAGAAGACTGCCGATTGGTCTGGTGGGGGTGGAAGAATAGCTGAGAGTGGGAATCACCACTCCCTCTGACTTCCAAGAAACAGGAGCTAACTCAAACTGGCCGTATCTGATGGATACGCGCGCCTATCGGAAGGTTAACACGCACTTAAGATTGAAGAATTCAACAAACTATTTGAATGTCAAAATATCCTTTTCACACCCTTGAGTCCACAGTGCTGCTTCCTACCAATTTCATCTCCTAAAATTTTTATGATACTTTTAATATCTTTTCAGCTTAATCTATTAAGATAATTAAGGATAATTACATTAAATTTTTTCTTAATGGAGAAATCACTAGCTCCCTATGGAAGGCGAACTTATCATTTTTAGTTTTTAGTGAGCAGGGGAATGAAAAAAAATAATTGACCTAGTGATTTAACAATGGCCTTTATTAACCTAAACATAGTAAAACTGAACAATTTACTTTTTTTTTTTCATAAACATCAACAGATCTAAATAATTTTTAAGTGACAACTCAGTTTTTTCACAAAAGTTTAGGTTCATTGAGTTTCTTCACGACAGAGTCAATTGATACATTAAATGTATCTTCTTCCTCTACCACGAACTGTGTGCCCTTTTCACTCCTTGGTCGTAATCCTTGAACTGTTATTTCACCATCTTCGTCGTTTTTCCGAACACTGCACACATACCTGTGGGCCTATCCCCGAGATGTTTCGAGTTGATTCCATTGCGAGATTGGTCGTTCACGCGACACAATCTCGAAACTTTTTCTATTTAGCTATTCTTGAAAAAAATTTCGTTACGGATTGAGATTTTTTCATTCGGATAGATCTCACTGCGGTTCTACCTCTCGGAATCGTCAATATCGCAACAGATAGTTCGAAAATATTTGTTGTTGGACAAAATGTAAAATGGCGTAAACATAGCCTTACTATTTGATAATAAGAGAACTTGAAGAATTTGAAAATGAATTTAATAGAATGCCACGTATATTTCGTGAACGCGAAGACGCTTTTGAGCTGAGTGATAAGAAATTTATTAATTTGTTCAGGCTTAATAAACGGTTTTATTCAAATAGAAAGGCATTCCATCCATATGCTGTATGTTATTTAATTTTGGCTTTTTATGTACCTATTAAAGTTATTAAGATATATCATACATGATGTAATAAGTTATACTAGTAATAGCTTTTTATTTAATCATTTAGCGAAACAAAGAAACATACATAAAGTGTAATCGGCTTTTGCTCTTGGCTTATTCTCTTCCAATCCAATTTTATTTACTTAGACTTTATCGAGCTAACCTTAACCAACAAAAAATAAAACCGAGATAAAACGAAGATGTCGAAGACAACATTTTTGTTATTCTATTGTTTAAATGGCTGAAGGGTGCGTTCACACAGCTATAAAGTAAATCTCAAATCACAACTTTTGACACCGGAAGTTCGGAATTTTTCGCTTAATACGAAATTAGAAGACTCAACACGAATTGCGAGATTATTAACTCAGGAATGGCTACTTTACGGATATGAAAATTTTACGAGTTCGAGTTGAACATGGCGAGATTCACCGTAGTAAGATAAACTCGCAACATCTCCGGGATAGGCCCACTGTACTCGGTAGTATTTTTGCCTCACAGGGGACAACTTAACTAAAACAAATATTCTCGGCTCTATGTCATTCCAGTAAAATGATTTAATTTCCCAATTTTTCACTTTTTTTTGTTTCCTTTCTTACCTCTTCTTACTTTTTATATCTGCTTTCTTCTTGCTCCTTGTAATTTCTGTCTTCTTCAGCAACATTGCTATCTCCTACCTTCTCATTCCTTTCACCTTCCAACGAAAAAAATTTCAGAATCTGCTGACTCGATATTTAATTGATATTCAATACACCCGAGTTTGAAATGTGAACAATAAAGTTAACTTTTTTCATACCCGCCTCGGTGGCGTAGTCGGCTAACGCGCTTGTCGCGTTGAAGCTCGACTGCTGAGAACGGGTAGATCGAGGGTGAACTGGGGGTGGTTTTTCCTAAATGGTTTTCCACTCTCCCTCCACGCAAATGCGGGTTCACTTCCTCTAATTCAACCTTCCCAATTCCTAATCCATTAGCATAATTAGTACTTAAAGCGTATAACCCGAACGTGTAGTAAGACTCGGTGCTAAATATTATTATTATTATTATAACTTTTTTCATCAAGAAATTCTTTTTTTTTTTCATGCATGCACCTAAAACAGAATCCTTGGCTTTCCAATTTCATGAACAAGAGCAACCTGATATAGGCTACGTTCGTTGTGCCTTTAAAAGGTATCACCTGACTCAAATCAATTTTCTGCCTAATTTTAACAATGTCTGTTCCTGTTACAACTGCAATTTGAATGTTCCTTAAGTTTTCTTTCATTGATGTGATTAGACTTTCGAAAAAACTCATAACATTCCCTTGCCATGACCGGCTTCAAGATAATTCCATGTGGAATACCGTAGCTTAGGAAAGTCGTCACTCAATAAGGTACCACCCGGGTGACCTGGTGGTCTAGGGGTAAGGTGTCGGACTTCTGTGCTGGCGGCCGGGGTTCAATCCTCGGTCACGGCACAGATTTATCTGATTACCAAACCCTTCCTTCACCTCCGACAAGACATCTTGTGAATGTGGGGAATGCCAGGCTCCACCGTGGTTCGGATTCCACGTTAAACTGTAGGTCCTCCATTTCATCTCACAATCACCCTACCATTACACATTAGCGTAAGTGTGTATAACCCGAACGGGTAGTAAAACACGGTGCTAAAAATAATAATAATAATAATTTATGTCCTTATTTTCAATAATATTTTTCACTTTAGTTTTAGGTGTCAAGCCTTTGCTTACATTTTATTTGTATTGATTGAGGATTCTATAGTAACGCTTCCTATACTTTTCTTGAGAACTCTCGAGCCTTGCATTCTGAATCAGTAGTGCCCGATTGCGGTTAATTATATGTTGCTATGGTCTCGTTGAAGCCTCTTTCTTCCCGAGTTTCTTAGGACCGACTCAAGTTGGGGCGTAGCGCTAGTGTCAGAGCTTGGTAGAACCATTGATGCACCATTTTGTCTACCTTTTGTAATAAGTATTTGTATGTTTTCTCCACAGCTTTAGTTTTAACCTTGCTTTTCTCTTAGTCTCATCTCCAACTTTTTTTTAACTTGGTTCTTGATCTTTTTATTCTCATATTTTTTCCTCTCTTTTTATCTTTGAAGCTCTCAATTAGTCAGATCTTCTTTTATTTTCAGATATCTTTCCCTTTTAATTGTTTCTTAAGCAATAATTCTTCTCTGCTCATATTTTTTTCTTTGGTGCCATTTTTCATCTGGAAACAAAAACTTTCCTATGTTGTAAGCATAAAATACATTTGGTAAAAAATGAAGTAAGAAAAACTGCATTACTTTTTTTTTTTACCTGAAACGCATCGCAAAATGGTAGCCAAAGTATCCTGAGCCAGCAAATATTAGCTTCAGTGGACTACTGGTAGCATCGCCATGGCAGGGTTTTCTGCCCCAAAGACAAGACACTTTATAAAAGTAACATCAGGTGAAACATAGCATTGTTTGACCTAAGAATGCAAAATTATAAAATGTGTAGGTTCACAAAGATAGCCTTAGCCTAAGGTTTGTATAACTATAACAAACAATTATTTAAAAAATATAATATACAGTGGTCAAGACTTAAATCTCATCCATCTGTTTATTTTCTTACAGGGGACTGAGAAATTTTTAGGTTAAGTCAGTTCCCTCCAAACCATGAGTGATAGAGAAAGCTTGTTTGAGACAGATGAATAACTGTTCCTTATTACATATAATCTGTACCTTTACCTCATACAAACAAGGCAGGGGAATTAGACTGAATAAAAACAACTACATAAAATGTTCTCACAGATTTTGCCTAACTGGATTTCTGAAACACAAACAATAGAAAAATGGCCCCCACTATTTTAGTCAAGTGTAAGACCATATTATCATGGCTGTTTAGTAAATACAGGCTACTTCCCTTATTCATTGATTGAGAATTTCAAAAGTGGGCAGGGAACCGAAAATAAATTGACGAACAAAGTTTGGAAATTTTAAAATCAACTTCTTGTATGTTTCTTACTGTTTATTACTATTAATACTAATTCTTAGTATTATTGAATATATTTTAACAAATACATTTTTTTTTAATATCACAACTTTTAAATAACTTTTAAGTAAAATGATCACCTCATACAGAGTAGGGTACAATACAGGGGAATGACATTTTTCACTTTCTCATAATCTTTTTAGTTCATGAATACAATTATCTTGAAAATATTTATGCCACAAATTATAGGTCTACATTTAAAAGGGTACCAAATGTTTCCTGCATTAAAATAATACTGTGTGTGTATATATATATATATATAAATATAGCTTACCTTGCAGTGTTATTCATACCTTCATTCAATTATATATATATATAAAGTATGATATATGATTAAGTTAGGCAGTCAAAATATATTTTGTGTCTTATTGAATGAAGGTATGAAAAATACTACAAGGTAAGCTATATTTTTATTTCAATATTTTACTAACAGGAACTTTAAATGTTCAAACAAATCAATTAAAATACAATTATGGATGGATTACTAATACATTTGGAGAATAGTTTGGTTATTTCCATGCAAAGTTGTCATGTATTTGTTCTGATAGACATTTTATTTAATCATATACCCAATCAACCAATCAAAATATTTTGTGTCTCATGGAATAATTAAATAATTAATAATACTTATGAATTTTTTTAAAATTTGTAATAAATATTTTCTCAAACGGAACTTTAGACGTTCTCTACCCTCTTATGGACTATGTAGGTGAGAATTTATATTTTTACTAAAGCAATTTTCCTAGTCTGGGGTGGTATCCAAATAGTCTACTTCATGTGCCGTCGGCCCTCGACAATCACGTGATCAAGTTCAGATCCGTTAGAATAGTCATGAAGTGTGCTAATAAACCCCTCACACGCCCTTGAGTCCAAGGGTGACAGGAATTTACCCTTGACACACCGTCAATGTGGTGTTTGGTCAGCAATTGTTTAGTTTATATATATAACTTCTCAGTAACCTCTCCCTTGTGATGAAGGAAGTAGACTTGACACCATCGACTGTAGTCGTCTATGAAGGTTACGAAATAACGTGCGCCACCTTGAGACGCTTCCCTCATCGGCCCGCAGACGTCAGAATGGATTAACTCCAGAAGCTCTTTTGAGGTTACCTCTCGTTTGGTGCAGGGAGTTGATGTTATTTTACCTTCTAGACAGGTGTTACAATTTTTTAAGTCAGTTGAGTCATTGAATTTTAAACCGATCACACATTGGTTCTTGAGCATATTAACCATGTCCTTCAAGTTCAAATGACCAAGTCGAGCGTGCCAAATTTCTAATTCACTTTTTAGAACTTTTGGTCCTGTGACCGTGCACGCTTTCTGATCGCTTTCACATGAGTAGAATAAGTCACCAATTCTATTCGCAACGACTTAAATGTCACCGTTTATACCTTCTATGAGCGCGCAATCTTTTTCAAATGTCACCTTGTTGTTGTTGTCAACAATATTTGCCACAGAGATGAGGTTCGTTCGGAGGTCGGGTACATATAAGGCGTCTTTCAATGTGATAGAGTCCGTCACACTGTTCGCGGTGGTGATTTGCACGTCACCTTTCGCTTTTACTTGCGTGGCGCTGTCATCGGCAAGTTTAAGATTCCCGTACATTTTCTTCGCGCTCGTGAATGCATGTTCATTGTTGCATAAGTGATATGTGCAACCAATATCACTGCGCCAAAGTTTGTTTATGTTGCTTGATTTTGTAATTTCTTTGTCAACGAAAAAACAACAATGGCCCTCGGCAGCTTTATTTGCCGTTTGTTCGCTCAACTTCTTTTAAAAGAAACTGCATTTATATTTTAGTTGTGTTTATTTTTACGTTTTTGTTCAGATCCAGCACTACTGCTTGTGCCACCTTTTGGTCGGTTTACGAACTGTTTTCCTGACTTGACAAACATGGCGGAACTTCCGTTTTCCGGAGCATGCGCGTTATGTTCTTCCAAGACTTTCACTTTCAACGTTTCGGCGTCAGGTAAATTGTCGCGGGATTCGATTGCACATCGAAAGTTGTCATAACTGCTGGGGAGACTATATAGCAGCATGATCGTCAACAGGTCGCTGTTTATGTCAACTTCCATTGCTTGCAACTTATCCATGGCGTCAAAACATCCAGTGAGATGTATAGTCACATCGTCGCCATCTTGCATCTTGTGTTGTGTGAGCCGTTTGAGCAATGTTGCCTTGCGAGCAGGCCTCTTTGATGCGTAGATTGGTTCTAGTTTGATCCATACATCATGTGAAGTAGTGCATCTCCGAATATGTTTTAATTCAAATAGATCGATGGACAGGATCAAATCAGCCTTTGCCTTCCGATCGGCCGCTAACCAAGCCTTGTGTGCAGCTTGCGTGGCAACAAGCACCGCGTTTTCGCCAACCACTTCGGGTTGTATTTCTCCTGACACATATCCCCATGTATCATTTTTTATTAACAAGGCTTTGGCTTGTATTTTCCATGTGTTGTAATTGTCATGTGACAACATCTCGAGGCGTGTTGAATGCGTCGCATTCGCATGCACCATTTTGTTAGGCTAACGAATTGTTCAACTTCTGCACTTTTTTTTATTCATAACTTTTCGTTTAATCAAATTATTGTTTTGTTTCCAATCGCGTAACTCGCATAATCTGGGCCCATAACCTGTTGGGCAGAGTAGTGATCGAAATACACAATATTGCTAACACAATGTATAGCACGACCGGTACGGTACAGCGCTGGAGCATGACTAACGGTTTATTATTTGAAAAAGCTTTTTAAGACTAAATTTATAAGACATCTGTCGGCGTTATAGTGAACTACAAATGTAAACAAAAATCAACGTTTTTGACGGTAATAATTGAACTGCAACATATTCTGTTAACATAAACATTTTATTGTCAAGAAAATCTTACAAAGTCATGTCAACTGACTTAGTGAGTTTTCCTTACCATTGTTTTGGTCAATAATTTAAAAGATGATAGAATTTTTTTTTTACTAACTACACAGTTAGTTAGTTAAATCTATCCTGTAAACACTTGCTCATTCGACATTATCAATAACAACAACAGTTAGGAAATAATATTTTCACATATCGGTGACCTGGCGGTCTAGGGGTAAGGTGTCAGGCTTCTATGCTGGCGGCCGAGGTTCAATCCCAGGTCCCGGCAAAGATTTATCTGATTACCAAACCCTTCCTTCACCTCGGACAAGACATCTTGTGAATGTGGGGAATGCCAGGTCTCCACCGTGGTTCGGATTCCACGTTAAACTGTAGGTCCTCCATTTCGTCTCACAATCACCCTACCATTACACATTAGCGTAAGTGCGTATAACCCGAACGGGTAGTAAGACGCGGTGCTAATAATAATAATAATAATA
>CABFOW010005215.1:20521-45311 GCA_902141385.1 Timema californicum
GTGGTAATGATAATAATAATAATAGACCGATATTTGAATAATCATCATAATCATTATTATTGTTATTATTAAACCTCTTGAACCGGAAGCTTGACATAACCCCTCACCCTTCTTCCTACATTTCTGGACCCATTTGAACCATGTCAGTCTTAATGGTTCCATACCGATGTTTAGATTTGCAACTAATTGTCAACATTTTGAAAATTGAGTCTAGGAAGCAGCATGGCGTTTTATTTATATCATAAAGTTTTGAATATAATAAAGGTCATATGATGACCATTTGTTGTAAATATGCAAGGCCAGCCCTCATTGGTTACAATCGGTTCAGAATCATGACTAAATGGCCTGCATACGCTTCTCAACACATTGGTTTCAGTTCCATTACTAAGTTTGACATGTTCTTTATTAACGTTACCAGCGTGAAGTATCCGGCTTGCTCGGGAGAAATAGCATCGGGTAAAAATAGTAAAAGAAAGGCAAAAAGGTCAACACAAAAAATCTTATAATTTTTTTTTTATCAAGAAGTAAAATGATAAATGGGATTAAAAGGCTAAAAGGAGTAGAAAGAGCACTAAGGGGGAAAAAGGGTAAATAGTACAATAGCTCCAAAAAAAGGGTGAAAAGTAAAATATACAATCAATTTTGTTTTAGAATTCCTTTTACCACTTTTAAGTTAACGTACCCCTTTTACAAAATTTACTCTTTTTACCCTTTTTGCACTATTTGCCCCCCACCCCCCTCTTTTTTTTAACCTGCTAACCCTTTTGGTTCTTTTCACATTTTTTTGGGGTCCTTTTTGCACTTTTTACCTGTTTACCCTTATTGACATTTTAGCCCTTCTACCCACATTTAACCCTTTTGCCCCTAAGCAAATTTCTCCCCTTCATCCTTTTACCTTTCTAGACCTTTTTTACCGTTTAAATCCGTTTTTCAACTTTTATACAGTTAATCTCATTTTTTTTTAATTTGATTAGATTTACTTTTGAACTTTTTTTTTTAACTTTTAACACCTTTTTGTGTGAAGTATCTGGCTTTGCTTTTAAGTTAAAAAGTATAAAAAGGACCACAAGAATAAAAATTTAATTCAATTATTAAAAAATACTAAGTTATAGGGAAAAAAATATTACAAGAATAATAATATTTAGCACCGCGTCTTACTACCCATTCGGGTTATACACTTTAAGTATTAATTACGCTGATTTGGAATTGGGAAGGTTGAATTAGAGGAAGTGAACCCGCATTTGCGTGGAGGGAGAGTGTAAAACCATTTAGGAAAAACCACCCCCAGTTCACCCGACCGAGATTCGAACCTCGATCTCCCCGTCTTCAGCAGTCGAGCTCAACACGACAAGCGCGTTAGCCAACTACGCCATTGAGGCGGGTCATTACAAGAATAGTAAGGGGGAAAAGTGAAAATGGTTTAAGGGGAAAAAATTAAATCTAATAATAATAATAATAATAATAATAATAATAATAGAGGTTTAAAGGTGTAAAAACCACACAGGAAATGAGTGTTCTATATTAGCTGTATGAATTTCAAACTCTTCCATTTCCCAGGCTTATATTTTGAAATTTAATGATCACACCTTAACGGGTGTGTTCTGACAAATTTCAATCTTGCACCAAACAGAACATTGCTCGGAGCTACAGATTCTGATCCCCATCTCGTCCAATTTAGAAATGATAGGTTAGGAACAAGCAGGGTAGTAGATTTAGTATATTGAGCAAATCATTGCAAGTTTGGCTTTATAAATATCAACAGTGAAATTTAAGGGAAATTTCCTGAGTTATTTTTTTTTTAGCTATTAAAGTGATGTTGCTAGCGATGACCTCGTTGAACACCCACCGTTTCCTTATATAATTTTTAAACAGTCTGGAAGTAAGAGGACCACCCATGCACAGACTGGAGCTCAATTTAAACATATACACATTAAGTCCAATAATTGCAAAGTTTGACTTCACACCGGGAACCAGTATTTATTCCTGGAGTGAAATTATATCCTCCAGAAATTTGTTTCCATTCAAATTACATAGCGCACAGTTTCCATTGACGGTTGCTTTTGCCTTTACCGTTACAAGAGTCAAGGTCAAACTTTAAACAAAAGTCGGGGAAATGATTGTCTTTGCTTATCGGCAATCATTTGTTTTGCTTGTCCGGGCCCGCTCGTTCAATGCATAGATATATTCCTAACTGAAGAAAAATCAATTAAAATAAAAAGGTGTCGGACTTCTGTGCTGGCGGCCGGGGTTCAATCCTCGGTCCCGGCACAGATTTATCTGATTACCAAACACTTCCTTCACCTCTGACAATACATCTTGTGAAGGTGCGGAATGCCAGGCCTCCACCGTGGTTCGGATTCCACGTTAAACTGTAGGTACTCCATTTCATCTCACAATCACCCTACCATTACACATTACCGTAAGTGCGTACAACCCGAACGGGTAGTAAGACGCGGTGATAATAATAATAATACAAAATCTAACACATTCTCTGAGAATTAGTGTCTGGTCACGTGTCATTTAAAGTCACTCACTATACTATCGTGTGTGTGGCTGGTTAAATGTGTATTGATAGAAAGGGAACAGTTTCAAACTACACTCCCTGGCAACAAACACTTGAGTTACACCTGTTGGAGAAATATTTTAAAACTATGTACATCTTACAGATTTGTCTGACGAAGAAATTATGGCTCTGAACTTACCGACGGGAATCCCATTTGTTTATGAATTGGACGGCAATTTTAAACCCGTGGTGTCGATGCAGTTCCTTGGAGATGAGGAGACTGTGAAGAAAGCTATAGAAGCAGTTGCGGCCCAAGGGCAAAGCAAAATGAGAAGATCTATATAATTCCATAGTTATTCCATAGAAACGGTTTAATATCCTCTTGATCTAATGAAATATATTTTGTTGTAAAATATAATGACTTGATAACTATGTAAATATGGTGTGTTGGAATATTTGAAATGTGTATCAAAACTATTTATTAAAAAATTATCTAAGGCCTGCTTTGAATTGTTAAACTTTCTTTTTCAACCGTAACAATAATATCTAAATTATACCTATAGTTATGTCTGTTATATTATGATCTAAATTATACCTATAGTTATATCTGTTATATTATGAAGTGGCACAAAATTGACGTGAAGAAACATTGGACATGTTGTACATTTTGTAGTAATTGTAATAATCTGGAAATAAATGTTATGTTTTATGAACAGTTTGTGTATTTTTCACAATACCACCCTCAAAAATTGCCTTAGGGGAGAATATTAAGACACCATTTAAAACAAATTTTACTGGCATAAGTCCACTTTAACATTTCATCGCAAAGTTGAATCAAATTTTGTAGCTAAAAGGGTGCCAGAAAACTCGTCTCGTGATGTGCAACTGTCATGTATCGCAGCCATTCCTAGGACCCGCTTGCTCAGGATGCTCTGATAAAAGNGGGGGGGGGGAGACTCCCCAACACAACAGGGCACTGTGTTCGCTAGGGGGTCACAAATCAATTCACTCTGTTTTATTTCTATAGCATCATGGGTTCATTACAATAAAACAAAAGATAAACTTTACCTAAATTCTTTGCTCCCAGAAGTGGTGTCCCATATTCTGGTCAGAGTGAATATATCTATATATTTACCAATGTTCCAAAAATTTCTGGAAATTGTTTTATATTCATATTTATAAATATATAACAAAATTATGAGTTGTTCTCCAATTAACACTATACATAATAGTTTACGTATACTCTGACATTACACCTAATGGACACCAACTCACACCAGAAGCCTTTAATGGGGCTCATTTTGTAGAAAAATTTATGCTCTTTAATTTTGATTGAAATTACCTATTCACTGAACCCAATCTTTTTTTAGATATGATTCTTAACAGGGAGAATCCCCGTGATGAGTGTTTGGGCCGAAACATGTCACCCCAACTGGGGCCCTCTGGCCTTCATGACACAATAGGTCTACGTCACTCACCCGCTTCCTTATACGAGTAACTTTTCTGATAATAGCTCAAGTTTTCCACCTCATAACTTAAAATTAATAAAATAAAAAAATCTAAATAAATCTCACGAGCCAACCGTTTATTTCACAGCCAGTGGTGTATGTATGTATGTATGTATATATGCGCACAATTACAACTATTTATTTATCATTAATGCTACTAAACGGTTATTTTTGGTGATTAATACTTGCATCTATAAGTGAATATAAATAAATACTTTCTATGCCATAGAATATACTTATTTTATCTATAAAACCACCATTATTATAAATGAGCTGTTTATTTTATTATATATTTTTTTGCTCCTGGTGTTATATGTTGGGGCTGTATTAATTTAATTATATTAATAAAGTAGTAATGAGGATGCAAGAATTTGGAGTGAATGTATCGACATTCATGTGGAGTGAAAATGAGTAATTATTTACGGAAAAAACACGCTCGGTACCGTCAGAAATGAAACCATTGTACTGATTGGGCTAAGACATGATATCTAGTGACAGCTGCTAAACACATGTTTTTGCAGATCATATGGTCCAGCGTAGGGATACATAATATGGTGTGGTAACTTTTCAAAGCTGTCATCTCTCAGCTGTGAGTCGGCACCAAAGAAGTCATGGGGCTACTACATTACAATTAAAGAATATAATCATTCTATTAACTTGTCACAATGTAGCCCGAGTTACCATGAAATGATCCATTAGCGTAATTAGTAGGTCTATACTGTATGCATATGAACTTAACTAGTAGTAAGACATGATAATAAAAAATTAAGATAGAGGCCTAATCAAATTGGCTTTAAAAAGTTGAATTGTTGGAGTTCTAAACATTTTGAACAAATATAATAAGTTTAAAACATGAATTAGGTAAGTTCTGATCTTTTCAACCAAAAATTTGGTTATGTGTGTCCTACCAAGTGTCACAAGATATTGAACATTTGACTCCCAAGCCTGAAATACAGTAGGTCTTTCGAAACGCCAACTCAATGTTTGTGTTAAGTACTGCAAACAAAAAGTCTAAGCTTAGTTATTTTATTGGTCTGAAAAAAATTGGTTGGTATGAATTAAAATATACAGATATCACACCATCATGTAGGTCTAAAACAAATATGTTCAGATTTCTTTCCTCTTGCTGTAAGTAATGTTTTCATTATTCTATCAAGTAAACTCTCACTCATGCGTTGTGCAATAAAATAGTTTGATACCTAATTAATGAAAAATATTTTAACAATTTAGATTTTTATCATTAATTTTGAAAACAATTATTTCACTAATGCTATACTACTCTTCTAACCTCAAAGAACCTTTTCAAATAATATACTTGTCCCATTGTCATAGCGACTAGCACTAACGCCTCAAAGAATGACCACATGACGACTCGAGAATTTGTGCTTTCATTGATGTTGCGATGGATTCTGTCTCGGACGGACATGTACTCTTGCTCGTGCTTCACTCCTGTTAATGAAGTTGCGAGTTCTTTAATCATATCTTGTAGTTTGTTGTGGTCGTCCTTTCCTTGAGTATCGTCAATTTCTTTCGGGGACTCGCCCACATCCATGTTAAACATAACCACTTTGGGTGTCATCGTGGACATCTTGTTACTGAAGCAGTAGGTATACACACCAGCCATGTGGGCAGCAAACGTATACTTGCCACTTGTTTCGCGTTCTCCTTGGTAAATAACTTTTCCGTCTGGTCCGATAATTTTCACGTCAATATCCAAAAAGCCACCTTCTGAAATCTCGAACATCAGTCCCATTTTTGTTCCAGATTCCACCTTGTCAAAGAAACATTCTTCCGCGTGGGCATCGACAGTAATGAAATATCCATAGCTAGTTTGAATATAAAACACAAGCGAAATTAATAAGACTCCAAATTTAAATGCAAACATAATGAATCACTATTAATAACAGGAACTAATAGTGTGAGAAACTATTAAGTTTACTCGGCTGCATACCAAACGAAAGTTACAACGGGGCAGCAATGTGACCACCAAAACACAATAAGTTTCTCTTTAAAAAAGCTTATGGATGGACGTAATTGATATCTATAATATAACTGGATGGACATCTGTAGTTGAAATTTTCTATCTGTGATCTGCATAGCATGGCGCAAGAGAAAAAAAACCTTTCAGGTATCTCTTTCTTTCTTACACCCATTCAAGGTATTGTGGCATTTTGACATCGTTCTTTAATTTGATTGAATATATGTAATCAATGTGTGAGTGGTTAAATTAAATAAATATGTTAGTAAAAGCTTTGAAGAGATTTCAAAGTTCAAAACTGGTTAGTTTTTTCTTTGAATAAGTTTATGTAGCCTAATATATACGTTGAATTTTTAAGGAAGCTCGCTTGTAGTGCTTTATCTCGTACCAAAATCTTACCCTATAGTTGTTTAGTTAGGATAAAAAACCTTCCAAAAGGAAATTTCTACTTCCGTTATAAATAGCCGTTCATCCCGCCAAAATATTATATATATGATAGTATTCTGGTACGAAATAAAGCCTTAAATATTGGGATTATTACTAAAATCAGGGTTTAGTAGATATTGTACTTTCTACAAGCCTATAACCTAAATTATCATTTCAACGTGAGACTTTTACACAAAGTGTGTCATTCAAACAAATGTAATACAGTTTTTAGCTAGCTTGTTTTTTTTATAGTTATCGAAATTTCAACATAATATGCTTTCTGAAGGATATGATCCAACTTAGAACAAAAAAGGTTTTATAATTCCACAAGCCTATAACCTAGGTTATAGTTTGAATGTATGGCAATCATACAAAGTTTGTCACTCGGACAAATGTAATCAAATTTTAAGATACCTTGTTCATTATATTTATCGAACTTTCAATCTAATATGGTTTCTGAAACCAATATACAAGATAATAACCAAATTAAATATAAGTTTAGTCATGGCAGACTGTAAACAATATCAGTGGCAGCTTGTTGCTAAAATTAATGGGGGTGCTGCTCCAGAAAATTTTTAGCCTTTGTTTAAAAATTGTGTAAAAAGAAAAAGAAAAAAACATGTATAAAGAGAAAATTTATTCAGGAACTAGATAATATCTTTAATTTAAAAAAAAAATTACTTTAACTTAAATTGTTAAAGTTTAAGCTTGATCTATTCATTTAAAAATTAAATCCATTTTTCTTGTATTAATTTGCGCAAAAAGTTAAATAATTTTCTCCTTGATCTCTGGATGACAATTGAGGCAATTTTTCTCCATTAAAAGTACTGCAAGCATATTTAGTATTTATGTTTAAAAAAAGTCAAATAGAATAGCTGGAAGCAGAATAAAAATCTAATTCTACACTTTTCTACACTTTATCACATTCAAGAATATGGTATACGGTTTTTAAGCACAACACATTCTGGGTGAAAAGAAACTTCCTTACCCCATCACGCCAGAGCACTGCGAGAGAAACAGTGCTCTCTCTACCTAGCAGTCCCGCCTGTCTCATATGTGCACATGCGCACAACAGTCAAATACCACGTCGCTGGAACTGTGAAGCGCACAGTTCCATACAAATATTTTTGCGTCTTTTTTATAAACTGGGGGATGGCTACTGAAGTACTGACATTAAGCTTAAGGAATATGTACTACAAAAATAAAGAAAGAATTAAAGTAAAAAGGACTCATTATATTAAATGTTATCAATAATATCAAGTGAAAATAGGAGGTGATGCAGTTCCGCAGTGTCTATACACAAGCCACCACTGAACGATATTGATGATAGCTACATATTTAAATATGTAAGGTTTTATTCGTATTTGTGTAGCATTACCTTTAAAACTGAATTGTATATCCTTTAATGTAAATGTTTCTTCAGGAAAGTGTGGTATAATACTTCACTATTTTCAAACAATAACACTTTTATTCATTAAACATGTTTCCGCATAAGAACATTGAAATAAACCGTTAAATCTGTCCCCTCCTCCCTCCTCAGTATAGCAGACGATAAACTTTAGCGTTACACTTTTGTCTTTGGAATTTGTATGTGTATGTCCATCCAATTATATTATAGAGGTCAATAATGGACGTCCATGGTTGAAATTTTCGAGTTGTCACTTGCATATCAATTAGTAAAAGAGAAGGAAACCTTCGGGTATTTCGTGTCCTCTTTAACATAAGACGATGAGACATTGGTATATAGCAGCACTTCACTATTTTATGAGAATTTATAGGATATCTAAGTATATATAATATTTAATGAGATAAATGGATAACTAAAATTTCTAAATATCATAACGTTATGGACAAAACCATGGATTCCTATTAATTTCTAAACAATAATAGTATTTGAATAACATTTGATTTTAATAATCAGAGATTTACAATATTATGTTGTGGGTAATTAATCAGGTATATAAACTGTAGAAATTAATAAAGGATTAGTAAGTTTTTATTATATTGTTGATGGAAAAAACAAAACATTACCAGCTTTCCTTCCATTGTAGATGAAACCTATTTTGGCCAGAGCCCCTAGTTATAAAACATGCGAGTAGTGATTCATTAACAGATTACTCGATACTAGCTTGAAATATCGCGAAGCCCTAGTTTTGAAACATCTGAGCTGCGAGGTCTAACTGTAGCATTTATTGGCATAAAAGCTACTATACAGTGAAAAATAAACAAGACTGATCTAAGAATAATAATAATCACGAGTGAACTCACCATAGCCCCATTCAGCAGTGGCCCCTCTCAATTGAACTCCCCACACAAACACAACATGCCGCAAGAAAATCAACAACAGACTAAACGAGTGGACTGTGTCAATGCTCGCAATAGGAATTATCATAAGGCATGCTGGGAAAGTATGACGTACATCCGTTAAAAGACGGTGATGTGTCCAAAAAACTGTTGTTCGGAGTCCGTCCACAAGATGCTTGAATGTTCTACCTCTGTCTAGTTACCCCGTCACCCTCTTCTTTGTTGTGTGTTCACCTCTGTTTTCACTACCCCTCTTCCCCCTTTTCGAGCCTGAATATGAGCGTATATAATGATGTAACACTGATTGATATGACAATCCTGACTGGATACTGTCTCTGGACACACTTAGGTATCCTGGCTATTATAAAAGGTACATAAATTCAATTTCAGCTGTTGTAATGCAAAATTCTTTTTCGGCAAATTAGGAGACCACAAAATTTATGGATTACGTAATACTTTAATCTTTTTGGTATATTATGGGTTAATACTCATCGGGGCGGGCGAATGGCACCATAATGTTTGTAGTCGTCATCGTAATCGTCTTCACTGATTGGACAAAATTTATACAATTTCTCGATGCTATTAAATTTGAAGTATCGTACAAAGACGTTTTCATTTTTTAAACGTGCATGGAATGATGTCGTGACAAGGAGCTGTACATCCCCAAAAATTGGAGTTGATCAAATCTACAGAGGGGCATTTATAGTCATCACGTAGAGGTATGAGACGGAACAAAAAATGGCATTTTTGTTCATTATATGCGTAAAGTACGATGGTTTTATCTAAATTTTGCTTTAGAATAGGAACTAATTTGAGTAGCACAGTCCGGTGGTTTTAATTGAATTGATAGCACGAGGATTATTTCTCGTCGATGGAAACTATTACTAGCTCGGTGACCATTCAATCCTTTTTTGAGTTCACGATAAATAAAACATCAAATATGACTGACAGGATAATGATGTTCATCTGTCGGATAGTTGAATACACATGATTAAATAAAATTAGAGTATACCTTTTATTTCTAATGTTGGAACACACGTATGGACACTCCTGGTCATACACCTTAGACAGCTGCTAAAGTGACGTTTGAACAACGTGACGACCAGTCGGTAGTTCTCGCACAAGTCGGTGACGGAGAACAGGTCTGTTAACTTCCTCAGGCTCCAGTTAGTGGCCTTGGCAACGGCAATTAGACAGCAATAGTGGCCGAATACACCGGACACTATGACTTGGAGTCATTTTCTATTGTACGTCTCAAGTGTTTATTCATGAATATAGTCATCGCTAGACTAGATCGTCTGACATATGTATAAAAATACTACCCAGATCTGGAAAAATATAGAACTACCCAATGGGATCCGGGTTTAGTGTGAGGGTCTAGATTGACCACAAAAGACGGGAAGAGTGAAATTTTGCTGTAATATTTCCGAAGGATATGTCCCTTTATAGATTTGAATTTTGTGCTGCAGTAGTGTGTCTATCTGATGCGAGTTCTTGGTACTAGTAATTAATTTTCACTTCCCGATTAGAATCTATCGACACCGTCCCCTCGCACTCAAAGTAGAACAAACAAATCATGGTGGTATCAAGGTCTGTCTTGAACAGTAACTCAACTTTCACGTTCCTTTCTATTTGAAGGCTGGTGTGCGAGTCCTGTCCTGCATTATCTGAAGTCATGCCGAATGCCAGCATAAAGTAACCTTTATTGAACATGTCTCGCGTGATTAAATGTCCGTTGTTTTGGTGGTGTATGCCCAATCCCGAAAATAATGTATCATAGATGATGGCGGACGTGCCAACGTTGTCAAACTTATCAAAATGCGCAAATTTTTTGGGATTCAGTTTACATATAGGACGAAACGATCCAGGTTTCTATGAATGATTTGAAACAAATTCGTGTTCAAACTGCCCACGAACGCTTTGTTAGACACCATAGTGAATAAAACAATTTTAGGGATAACCCCTTGAATATCGTTGTTTGGTCTCACAGACTTGGATCCTTCCGGTACGGTTACAGACTTGACGTCCACCCAATTTATATGTGGTATCGGGCCGGCTTTCGTGATAATGTATTTTTTAGAGAGAGGTATATACTGGGCGAGACCTTCACGTGTTTGACAAAGAAGGTGGCGTCTAAAATTTTCAACTGGACGTCAGTATTTAAATTGTCCACGTCTGTGAACAGATAAAACTCTTTTTTGTCGCGAATTAATTTAATGTACATGGACACATTTTTCAATAGCAATTGTGAAATATTAATTATATTGGAGTGTAAACGTCCCACCAAGTCAACCGGATGTTTTAACAAGTATAATCTCGTGTCAATGCCTTTGTTCTCTGTGGATGCAGCGAGTTCACTGTTAGTGGCAGGGGTATACAAAAACCACATACCGTTCACCAGGTGGGTCTTGGACTCGTCTCGACCATAATTAGTTAAAGTCTCTAAATAAGCCCTGTACACATAGTTGTCTATCGAGGTTGTAATAGTTGTTTCGTTTAGAGAGCTAGTGATTTAACTAAATAAAGAATGACGCGTCCGATTTTATTATCGGCTGCGACCGGTGTCCCATACCCTTTTACGTGTTGAATACGAAGATATAATTTAATCTAAGAAAGGTCGCGAAAGTACTCGCTGTCTCCGGGACAGAATAATGCTAATTGAGCGTCGTCGTTGTCCATGGAATTGATGGGCTTGTATTCGACCACTTCATTATTTTCAATTACCGTTTGAATGCATTTTTCACCGAAAAGATTGAGCTCTGTTTTCGAACACTCCATAATTAGTCAAAAATATCTTTTTTAGCTCTCTTTTTCCCTTTTGCTCTAGTGCCCACCTTCAAATCAAGTAATCTACGCATTTTTACCCTTTTTAAGCCGCGTCCATCGTCCACTTGAGTGACGCGCTTTTTAACTATATCACCCACTTTTTGCCGGGGTTCCTTTGTGGATATATTGGTCAGTATGTGCGAACCTGTCTGTAATGCCTCTTTTCCCACTGATGTTGTGCCCCTCACAAAGAACGGTTTAACATATTTAAATAGTCCACCCAAGAATGATCCGAGGCCTGGGTCTCTTTGTATTTTATAGCTGGCTTAATAGACGGGACGCTTTCTCTCTTTCCCTTCATTGCTAAGACTAAGCTAAATGACTACCTCTCGAATATATTTGTCTAGTTTTTCTCTAAAATGCAAAACCGCTATGGTAGGCCCGGGACCCGATTGAAAATGGACTCGTTCGCCAAACTTTGTGTTTAAGCCTATACTTATGGAGTCAAATTCCATTTCGCGACAGGGAAATAGTATATAAGAAAGAACACGTGATCTGCGAGTGTGGAAGGGAATTGTATGATTCTAATCCATCTCACATATGAGTCACCTAGCAACTGAGCCAGGCTTTGTTTCAAACACACTAGAGACGGGTATTTTACGATTGGGTCGCAAAAAGATCTCCTTAATATCGTCGCTAATTAAATCCCTCATAAAGTCAACTCTCGATTCTACGACCTTTCACGGTTCCCTGGAAAAGGGTCGTTATTTCGAAGGGGTCGTTATTGGAATTTTAACAGATTTTGTTCCACCTCTGACCTTCATACGAAAAAATTGCATTTTTTAGACAATTCGTGAAAAATAAAATAAAATAAAACCTACCTATTTCTTGAAGAAGGTACTCCTTTCACTCATTTCGTCAAAATTATAAGTTCGTATCAAATTTTTTTAAAAATAGCGTGGGTTATCAAAATCGTTCACAAAATCCAACCAAAAACGTAACCAAATCAAAATAACAATGTTAAACAATAGCATGGGTCACCAAAAATCGTTCACAAAATCAAACCAAAATAGTAACCAAATCGAGAATAGAAATAATAATGGCAAAAGCAAGCCTGGCGCGTGATGTAGCGGCAGTCGCGCGCGGAGAAACATTGTCTTGCTTGTGGGAGGGGGTGGACAGAGTCAAGTGATATTGGCTGGCATTGATGAGGTGGTGTCTTTTTTTATACCTGACCCACCCCAGTTACTAGTAATACAGCGCTCACAAAGATAATTGCAACGCAGCGACCTAAATAAATGCAACAAACACATTTTACAGCCGATTTCCTTAAACTTTTCAACCTTTTTTCCCACATTTTTCACGGTTCCCCAAAAAAGGGTCGTTACTTCGAGAGGGACGCTATTCTCGGGGTCGTAGAATCGAGAGTTGACTGTATGTGTATTAACCTCATTAAGTGACTATGTTAGGAAGTCTGTTTCGGGTCGTAATTAATTCTCGAATGCCCACATAGAGACAAACTTGAACTTCTATTTTAAATTTTATTTTCGACACCGTAAATGAAATAGTGTTTTTGAATAATGTGGTTATGGGTGACTTGTCGGGGTTCCAAGCACCCTTTTGTTTTTTAATCTCTGTTAACATCGTTTGATTGTGAAGAATATACAATTGAAATTCAGATATTAGAACCTTGAGTTCGACTTTATCATTTATTGAGCTTTTAATTTTATTATAAAGCTCCTTAAAGGCAATTAAATCTTGTTGAGGAAGCGAAACACGTCCCACTTGGGTCACCACGACGTTTGCCATCAATTCTTTGTCCTTGGATAAAATTTTATCTTCGAGACTTTCAAAACCTATGGGATAGGATAATTATTGTAGTCGGTCTTGTTTTAGTCGTGTGTATTGTGCCAATTTTGTCGTATAGTAAGAAAGTGTATTATTTTCGTAATAATCGGTGCTCGAATCCAACGGAAGCTCTACATAAAACTGACTCATATTTGTTTAATGTCCGACACAGTTACTCCTCAGCTGTTAAAGGAACTCTCGTATCCTTTCCACTTCACTAGATGATGTTGAATGCCCTTAATCTTCTTACTCTATACTATTTGAAAATTCGTCGGATGACACACATGAACTAGTTCGTTGTTATAAATCTGTCCCTCGATGGGACGCCCCTGGAGATCCTGTAACGAATAGACTTGTCGAGGAAGTCTAGAAACTACTTTAACCACGCTAAATATTTCTAGGGTAAAATTAGCCTAGTATCCTGTGTCAAAAATATATTTTTCGTTACTTATGCGCACATTATCACCAACCTTGAACAAAATCATCCCAATTTTAATCTTTGCCCACTGTCTTCGGAGTCGTAATAGTATCTTAAGGACGTGAATCAGCTTGACTGATGCTGGCAACGTCGACCTGGTTTTTAATGAAACAGAGTGAATCCAGTAGAGTCGTAACAATGGTTTCTTCTTACTTACTCTCCCTTGAAGACGGAAATGTTGTGATCATCAAAAAAATCAATCTCGAGGAAAAAAAGTTACCATTTCATGACACCCAGAAACCAAAAATGTTTTTGCGATGTCGACTGTTTGTGTCTGTATCTCGGCCTAGACCCGAAACCGTTTTACCGATAGGCCTAAAATATTGTATCTGGGATCTTAATGAGGTTATTACAAGAATATTAATTTTGTAATTAGACGTAAGACCCTAAAATTAAGTGTAGTTTACTAAGGAACAAAAAGAGAAAAGTTTCTTCTTACAATCGACAAAAACGATTATGATTAAGATTTGTATCTAGACACTGTTTGACATTACAAATAAAAGGAAACTCTCACTTACCGATGAAAATTACTCTGAGAGTACTTTACATTGTCTCTCTTTCATATGAAAATTACTTTGAGGGTACTTTTCGTTATCTCACTTTCCTATGAAAATTACTTTGAGGGTACTTTACATTCTCTCAATTTCCTATGATAAATACTCAGAGTACTTTACATTCTCTCTCTTTCGTATGAAAATTACTTTGAGGGTACTTTACATTCTCTCTCTTTCCTATGAAAACTACTTTGAAGGTAATTTACATTCTCTCGCTTTCCTATGAAAATTACTCAGAGTACTTTACATTCTCTTGCTTTCCTAGGAAAATTACTTTGAGGGTACTTTACATTCTCTCTCTTTCCTATGAAAATTACTTTGAGGTGTAGCATCGGATGGGTTATGAAAGACACTAAACAACCATAAATGGACAAGACTTACCCCGTTTGCTTGTTGGCTGGGGCTGCGTGGAAGAACGACACAAAACCACCGGACACACCTTCACGGAACCGGGAAGATAGTACACTGTTAGCGAAGACTGGGGGTGGGGGGCAAGTTCAGCGAACGCCTTGAGTTAAGTTGACTAGCGCAGTGAAGCGATCCCCTCCGAGAAGATTCCAGAACGTCCACGGGCCTTCCCGAAGCTAAATCGGCATGCGCTATCTTGTGTTCCTTTGTAATCTCGAATGTTATTCCCCCTTTTTTCCCCTCTTCCCCTCTTCTGTGCTTTATGGTATATATTCTGGCACCTGTGCCTACGAGCTTTAAAATTGCGCCTGAGTCGTATCAGGGATTATATAAGCTCCGGCTCTCATCAACGTAAAATGTAAGAACTAAATTCACTCTCGGCAAATTTATCCTTTTTAATTGTAAAACTTTTCAAAATTCCATTTTGGCCTATTATTCAAATACTTTAAAAACAATTCTGACAGTTAGGATTTTACACTATTGTTCTTTAGAGGTCGCTTCATTGCGAGGTCATGGCATCTTATCGCCAGTAGAGTTATTATAAATCGATTGTATCGATAATTATGTTCAAGGGGTATCGTGTAAATTTACTGCAATATTTAAATAATGTTCACGGGAACCATTCAATGTTTGAATTTAGATTATTCTGGTTGTTATTTTGCAACATGCCAGTTCTAAAAGGGCGAATATTTAGTGTTTGAATATGGAATATCTTGTTGTTATTTGCTACTAAGAAAGGCGCCCTGGCTAATAGATTTAGGGTTAACTACGTTTTGGTAAATGTTCTGTTGTAATGCCGTCTGGCTATGTTCATAATTTTTAATGAGTCTCATTTACATTTATACGTTTATCAAGATCTTGTATTAACATTTTATTAATTTGGTGAATATTTAACCTCAGACTCTATAACATTAGCTTAAATTCATGGTTGTTTATGAATTTCATCTATATTTTTATACATCTTCACAACAACAATGTAAACATTGAATAGAAGTGTTAAATATCTAATTGAGCGATAGCTAATAAATATCGACTTATAATGACTTATGCTATTTCTTTTTAATTAGATATGCTCCTCCATACCCAAGGTATTTAATGTGATATTTTTCTATTGTTTATTGTGAACTAATAGGCAGGTTGCAATCTCTTACTGCTTTATTGAGGTAGACGGCTCCTTTTGGTAAACTCAGCAACAGGTGTGAGAGTTGCGAGCTTCAGTATTGGAATATTTTGGGTAAAACATTCAAAGACTTGAACTCCACAGCACTCGCTCCTATTGTACCCCTTTTTTTGTATTACCTTTTGTATTGTTTGAGCATCCTCCCCTTTAGGATGCTACAGAGGGTACTTTACATTCTCGCTTTCCTATGGAAATGACTTTGAGGGTACTTTACAATGGCAGAAACTTACAATTTTGATCTTATCCCCACATATATTTGAGATACAAAAGAACGTATAATTGATCATTTGCAGGCCCATTAATAATAATAATATTTTATTTGAAATATAGTTTTATACTCTGATCTATAATCAAATATATATTTTATTCTGTTCTTTGAAATCTGAGATTTATTGTTATCCTCTTTGATGGATAGCTATTTTACTAGCTCACTTTTTCTGTACCACTGTATATTATTTCACGCTCTTTGTTGGAGTGTTTCTGTACCACTGTATATTATTTCACGCTCTTTGTTGGAGTGTTTCTGTACCACTGTATATTATTTCACGCTCTTTGTTGGAGTGTTTCTGTACCACTGTATATTATTTCACGCTCTTTGTTGGAGTGTTTCTGTAGCACTGTATATTATTTCATGCTCTTTGATGGAGTGTTTCTGCAACAATATATGTTATCTCACTCTACACATCTTACAAGTTTTTAGTAAATGTCTCTATTTTAAGATAAGAGAGTAAGTTCCTAGCACCTTACTATTTATTTAGTAGACGTGAAGCAGGGTAGCTTTTACTGCAAAGCTGCATTTTGAGTTAATACGTTACTTGAAAAATAGAGTCAAATTAAAAACTTACTGTTGGTGCTAGCTATTTTAGATTTATTTTCTATGCCCACTCTAGTATTATTAATTTTACAAGCGAATGTTGTGAATTGTCTAAAAGCGTGGCACACGGTTGAAACACTATTGGAGCAAATTAAAGCTAAACAAATTAACGCTATTTATTAAAACTCCTCATAATAAGACAAACACTTGCTCAAAATATTTTAAATATGTTAAATACAACTCTCTTGTAAAAATTGAAAATGAAAGATTTGGTCCGTGATTTGAAACTTTCTAAACAGCAAGCTGAACTGTTGGATTCTAGACTGCAACAATGTAACCTTCTAGAGCAAGGTACAAAGATTTCAAGTTTTTATTTTGAAATCAATAATTCAATGTGTGTGTGCAGAGACGTGAAGGGTTTGTTGATGGAGTTGGGTGTTCAACATAATCCATATGAGTGGATAATATTTATTGATTCATCTAAATCAAGCTTACAAACAGTGCTATTGCATAATTACAACAAATTTCCATCAATTCCTTTAGTGCATGTGGTGGACATGAGAGAAACTTATGAAAGTATGGCTGTGCTGACTGAGAGAATCAAATATAAAGATTATGAGTGGCAGATATTCTGTGATTTAAAAGTTGTCACACTTCTTATAGGTTTACAGTGTGGATTCACCAAATACTGTTGGTTTTTTGTGCTTGTGAGACAGCCGAGACACCAAGAACCACTACAAAATAAAGGAATAGCCTATGAGAAAATTATACATTGCTGGAAAAGAAAATGTAAAATTTATGCCATTAGTTGAGCCGAGTAAAGTTATTTGGCCTCCGTTTTATATAAAGTCAGGCTTGATGAAGAACTTTGTAAAAGATCTTGATAAAGAATGTCAGGCCTTTAATAATTTGAAAAAATGTTTCCCAAGTTGAGTGAAGTAAAGCTAAAAGAAGATATATTTATTGGGCCACAATTTAGGGCAATGTTGAAAGATCCGAACTTTGATGCTAAGTTTACAAATATCGAGTAAACTGCCTGGTCTTCTTCCAAGACCATAGTTTACGGAGACGTCAGAAGAGACGAAAGATATGTTTCCATAGTGAGTGGTCTATTGAACAACTACAAGAACATGGGCTGTAGAATATCACTAAAAATTCACTTTTTACACTATCATCTTGACTTTTTCCCAGAAAATTGTGGTGCTGTTACAGACAAACAGGGTGAACGCTTTCACCAAGATATCCTGACCATGGAACATCGTTACAAAGGATATTGGAACCCTTCGATGATGGGCGATTACTGTTGGTTTCCTTTTTAGGGAGACTGATGAAACACCTTAAAAAAGAAAGCCATCGTCATCCCATTTTGTCGAAGAAAAATGACATTAAACTTTGTAAATATTAATGTCATGGCCTAAAGTGGATTATTTTGGTGCTTTTTGTTGGTTTAAATTAGTTTTTTACGCTATCAAGAAAGCATAGGCGAGTTCTGAGGGTTATGTTTGGTTTATATTAAAAATGATAAAAAGTTGCTATTGTCGTATTGTTGTCTTTGTATTAGTACTGTGTATCTGGGAAATATGACGTAATAGAGAGGATCTGATATTTCCACTGAATTCAGCACCCGAAAATTAGTTCTATCCACCCATTTACAAACCAGATACAGACAAATGTTTCAATTTGTTGATCGGCGCCTTAAAGTTGGCGGGAAAATAGCGAAAATGTGTATATGTATTGTAAAATGTTAAAAGGAAATGTGTTTGAAATTTCCAGAATACACTGACTACACACGTATTTAAGGTCATTATGTACACTTTTTTATATGTCTTTATTTTTATAGTAAAACATAATGGAAACTTGGGTAGAAAATAAACTACCATTTTTCCGGTCAATAATTATTAAAAACTATAGGTAGGCCTTTTATATATTTTTATTTTATAGGTAATGATAATATTCAGTGGGGGTCAAACCTTATTTGTGTAAAAAGGTGTTTAGCAAAAAATAAAAATAAAAGGTATTTGGAACATCCTGGCTCACAAGTCAAAGGGGAGATATGAAGCTCACTTCCAGAAATTCACAAATTTGGATACCCTTAAAAGTTTCATAGAGTGGCCCTTCCTTGTAAAAATTATGAAAATTATACGGCTCTAGAAGTGATTTTCAAGATTTTTTAAAATTTGTAATCTTTTAGAAGCTATTTAAAGTTTTCCTCAACTAGAAATCTTTTGAAACTTTAATGCCTCTAGGATTTATTTAAAGTGGTTTGGTATTTTTTTTTTTTAAATTCATCCTTATAAACCTTTCAGAGGGATTCTTTGGTGGCAAATTTATAACAAATTTGATACATATAGGCGCTATTTTAAGTTTTAAAAAATCATGGTTAGTGTTTGGTGCACACAACAAAAGAAATATAATTTATCACATTTGTGTGTTTTACGGGTCTTACTGCCAGCGCTATCTATTGAGGATACTGTAAGTAGAGGGTGTGAAACACCTGGGAGAAAAATATTTACATATCTAAATGGATTTTTATAATATTTAATCGAGGAAATATCTTTCAGATAGACATATAATGTTCGTTTGAAAGTTTATAGGAAAAACACATTTCTTGATAATTTGCATTACAAGTCAGTGGCACGAAAAACAATCCATTGCAAGACTTATGTTGTTATCCCATTTTAAATTTACTCTTGAGTCTTCCGACAGATATTGGGCAAAATAAAGAATTTGGGAAACAGTCATATTATTTGTTTACCCATTCACATATTTTATGGCTTTGAAACAAATATAATAACGTTTTACAACCCTCGTACAATGCCCCTCATGTACTTACCCCTCCTACAGTTCGTATCTATCGACCATAAGATGATCACGTGACTTATTGCATGAATATATTAATGTAGTTTTATTAATTTTTGTAACTACCAGACACGTATGAGCTTAATGATATACCTACATTTTATAGTTTAACTTACACCACGTGATTAAACATTGGCCCTTTATTCTGATGTCCTTTCACTTTAAAATATATTATCAAGGGTAGTAGATGATTATTATTTTAAACCCAACTGATTTCTGATGATAAAATTTATTTATTTTACACAGTTTCAAACAGTGCTAAGAGGGTCAAAATTTTAAAATTCCTTTACTTCCCTAGGTTTTCCAGACCAAAGTATTTAATTTACCAGTATTTATAGTAAAAGCTATACATACCATAATATTATAGTTTTAATTGCTTTCTATAAAATTCTTGTCCCAAAGATAATCAAGAAATCACTTTAATTGGGGATAAAACTAATGGTTTACATTTTTTAGTACTCTCTAATACTGTTTTTCACAAATTATTGCAAAAAAATATATGAAAATTTCAGGGATATTTGATAATTTCTAAGACTTCTCCTTGACTTTTCATGTAACACCCAATTACTTTCATTTTACAGGATTTATTCTATTTTTCATGTACACACTGTTTACCCTGAAAGGTAGCAAGTCCTACCTTGACAGTCTACACTGTGACTCATGGGTGTAGGCAAAATTTAATTTTGTTCCGAATTTATATATTGTAAGCTTCTAACATAATATTGAGACTTCTGAGAAAAAAATAATCACAAAAAGTAAAGTGAAGCTGTTGAGAGCTAAAAGTGACCAACTTGTTGAACAGAATTTTTCACTGACTGACCGGGTATGGGTTGTTAGTGTGTATATGCCTGGGAAGAGCTTAGTTAACCGTACTTGTGAGGAAGGGATGATATAATTTCATTTGATAAAAGGAGGAGGGGGTTTAGAGGGGTTTCCTTGACCCTTGGGCTGATTTATCTTTTTTCTCAGTCAGGCGTGACACGGTATACCAGCTGAGGCCAGGGTCCCAAGAAGATGCATTCTACCGAACGTCGAGAGGGATGTCTTACTGGCATAATTAGCAGTGGCAGTTTCCGTAGGAGTGTGTGGTGTGCGGGGAAGGGTTAGTCCTCCGGAACAGGTAGTTGTCAGAGGAGGGGAAAGGGGAGAGTTATCGAGACCCAGGGAGATTAGTTTCTTCTGCAGGGCAGGGTTTTTCTGGAACCGGATGTGAGTTATCCTAGGATAAGATTTTGGCAAGGTCTGGTAGCTCGAGGAGTGGTAAGGTGGGTCAGTGAGGGGGAAGGAGAGCCTAAAGGTGGTAAGAGTGAGAAAAGGAGAGTTGGGGGGGTGAAGGCGATAGTTGTTTCTTTGTCTGAAGTGGCTTGGTGAAGCCCCAAAGGTCTTTGAAGGTTGCATATTGTTCTGCAGTTCTTGAATTTGCTACGGTGGTATTGGGAACTCATGGGGGGAGTTTGAGGGTGTGGGAAGTGGAGGTGGAGGCGACTACCCAGATTGAACTGGGCGTAGAGGGAAGGGAGATGACTACCCGGATTGAACAGGGTGAGGAGGGAAGCGAGATGGCTACCCGGATTGAGCTTGGAGCAGAGAGAAGGTATATGGCTACCCAGATTGAGCTTGGCACAGAGGGAATTGAAATGGCTACCCAGATTGAACTGGGCGCATAGAGAAGGGAGATGGCTACCCGGATTGAACTGGGAGCAAAGAGAAGGGAGATAGCTACCCGGATTGAGCCGGGTGCAGAGGGAAAGGGAGATGGCTACCCGGATTGAATTGGGAGCAGATATAAGGGATATGGCTACCTGGATTGAGCTGGGTGCAGATAGAAGGAAGATAGCTACCCGGATTGAATTTGGTGCAAAGAGAAGGGAGATGGCTACCCGGATTGAACTGAGAGCAGAGAGAAGGGAGATAGCTACCCGTATTGAGCTGGGTGCAGAGAGAAGAAATATGGCTACCCGGATTAATCTGGACGCAGAGAGGAGGGAGTAATACACACACTTTAACTTCGCCACGGATTCTGATAATACCAATGCTAGTACTTTATTCTGAACAAGAAAATTTCTCAAGGTTAGATAGAATCTACAATTGTCATGATGTATTCAACTTAAATTATGTCTAAAGGTATATATCCACTTATGACTAACATACACAGGTCTCTTAGTAGTTATAAATTGTAAAAAGATACATACATATTCTCATTTTTTAATCTTTAACATTATTGCAGAACGTTTTCATAGTTAATTAGCGTAGAGGTAATTTGATCGGTCTTTGAACCCTGCCTTCTAGTGGGGAAAGGGGTGAACTAAGGTAGAGTATGTACCCTCTGTAGCTCACTATAGGGTTGGAGTTTAATTAGTTTCTCTTTTTCCTATTAGAGTTAACTACAGGCCCCAAAGGGTCACTCAAGGTCGTTAGAATAAATGGTCAGTCTGAGGGATGCTTGCGCGTGCGTGACAATTCCCCCTAGCAGAATTTGACCATTTATTTAACTGCTATATTGTACTATCACTGTCATTTCACTTCACTTTCTGTCTCGGGTTTGCTTCCCGAAGGTTTTCTACGGGCTGCTAGATGATCGTAGTTGAAGATGGTCCTGTTGGGCTTTGATCTCCTTGGCTTTCGGGTTGGCATCTTTGATGAGCTTGTCCATGTTTGGTCCTCACGTTCCTGACACCGTGTAGGGCAGCATCCATCGAGGAAAGAAGCCTGCATGGCTTACCGCAGCTGCTTTAGATAAAGAATAGAACCATACCAGGACGCTGGCTCCTATTTGTAAGGGGTCTTGGTTTTGCTGAGTTCTCCGTGCCAAGTACTTTTCTTGATACTGAGTTTGGTGCTGCCTTGCCTTAGATCTATGGTCTTCCATGGCTTCCTTTCATGGGTTCTCTTTGCGGAGGTATTCCAAATGTGGTTTGGGTGTAGTTATACTTGTCTTTCGGTCGTCTGAACGTCTGGCTAAAGAGCATTTCACTTGGGGCAAACCCTGTGGCCTCGTTTCTGTGGTTTAGAAGGTAGAATAAGATGTTTGAAATATTCTTATTCCAATACCAGTGTTCTTTTCTTTGCAGTGAGGTACGGATATCAATCTAAGTTCATAGTTTCTTCTCTATGGGATTTTCCCGAGGATGATAAGCGGCCGTGGCCCACCTATTGCAATTCCATGTGTTTCACATTCTTTTCCATCCGGAAGAGTGGAATTGGGGATCGTTGTCCGAGATGATAGCTGTGGGATATTCACATCTGGGGATGATTTTTCGCTCCAGGATGCCTTTGATCTGAGGGGTGGTGGAGTTTGGTATCGGGAAAGCTTTTACCCAACGGGAGAATAGGTCTGTGATTACGAGAAGGAGGGGCTTTCCTTTGAGGATCTGGGGTAAAGCCCTATGAGATCTACTGTGACGTTGCTCCAGGGCGTTGTGGGGCTTCTACGCATTCCAGGGGTCGTTATTACCGTTATTTCCATGATCGCAAAAGTTTGGGATTCTCGGAAGTGTTTCTTCACGTCCCTGGCTACTCCCTTCTAGGAGTACTTTTTTTGGGGGTATAAAGAGTGTTTTTTTTTCCACTGGGATGTCCTGCTTCCTTGTCGTCATGGAAATATTGAAGTATTTCTTTTCTGCTTTCTTTAGAGACCACACAAGTTGGGGTTCTTCAGGGTAGCTCCTGTACAGTAGTGCTCCGTCTTGATTTGTAAACCTTTGGCAGAGGACGACCTCTTCTATTGAGCGTTGCTCTATTGGGATCTTCTAAACTTCTTTTATATAAAAGGAGAGGAAATACCTAATATGTTAGTGATGCTAATATTCAACACACCAAAACATTTATTGTAAATAACTACCTTAATATCAATCGGACAAAATAAAATCTAAATATGAATGGAGGTGATAAGGGATTATAACAAATAGGAATACAGAATATAACGCTAAAAACAATCTTGTTAGACTCCATATAAGGCCACTATGATATAAATTAAAGAAAAAAGACAATCTTGTATGCTACTATATAATGACTTTATGACACAAATCAAAGATTAAACCATTCTTAAATGCTTATGGTCTGGGTTGATGAGGAAACACTCGACTATTTGTAATATTTGTTCATTATCTAAAGTCCCATGCATTACCAAGGAGAACATGCTATCTTCCAGGAACCAAGTTGTCTCCTGAGGCACGACCTTCGGTCTCAGACAGAAATCGCCAGGTAAATAGACGGGGGTGGGGGTAATCACCCACTCCATTTCCTACCCACAGAAGTCAGACAGGTGTCCCAGATTACCACGTCGGAAAAGTAATTTAAAACAACAACACAGTACCTTTTAGATATTTGACAACCACTGCGGAATCCTTGTGGTCACCCCGTGATGGAACAGTCCTATAGTATCAGGAGTATCCGGTGGTTATCCCAACTAGTGAACTGGGTGGCAGACAGTTGGGTGTTTACCGCAAATACTCTCAAATATCACGAACACTTGTGGTATATACACGTGTCGAGGGGTCGCCTGATGTTTAGACGCACTCACACGCTGATAGTGTCCAGGGACAGTCTAGATGAACATCCTGGCAGCTAGTGTACCATGCACGAACTTACAATAGATAGTTCCCCTATTGAACGTAAGCAACCAAAAGGTATACGCAACATCGCGTTCAAAGTCCTACAACACGTTTTTGTTTGTGTTTTAAGCAACACGTGGTTGTGACCTGAGGCCCACTTACACATCACCCAAGCAGGGTGGTCTTAACCCTTTCTCAGCGGAAGTCCAAGTCCCTTCCCAATCCACCACCTCGCTCTCTCAGGCCATAATCGTAATACGTACGTCCAATAGACTCATAATATCCTACCAGCCCAGCCGTTACAATAAACTCTAGTTGCATATACTATCATCACAATCACACAACATATAAAAGGAATTAATGGAAATGGTCATTCTTACCAAGAGCTCAACTCAAGGAGTCTATTATGTTAGAATGGAAGATGGTCAATTTACTTAATCTGACATCATGTTTTAAAATAAATCAAACAAACATTCAAAAAGCAACATATTATATATATATATTAAAATACATAAGGACAATAATTAATCATATAAAACCAATTTCAAATTATTTTATTATGTAATTCTGTAGCATCCAAAAGGGGCAGATGCCACAAATACATAAAAAAA
>CABFOW010005216.1:0-22029 GCA_902141385.1 Timema californicum
TTTCATAAAAATGACTGGAATTTTAAAATATAAAGTCAAATTTTTGAAAGTGTTAAACCATTTTGCTAACAACCTATTTTTATATTAATGTTTTTCTGCTTAGTAATTAGTTAAAGGGTGACCTGGTGGTCTAGGGGTAAGGTGTCAGACTTCTCTGCTGGTGGTCCTTAGTCCCGGTACAGATTTATCTGATTACCAAACTCTTCCTTCACCTCTGACAAGACGTGTATTAATCACAGCTTGTGAATGTGAGGAATGCCAGGCCTTCACCGTGGTTCGGATTCCACGTTAAACAGTAGGTCCTCCATTTCATCTCACATTCACCCTACCAATACACATTAGTGTAAGTGCGTATAACCCGAACGGGTAGTAAGACGCAATGCTAATAATAATAATAATAATAATAATAATAAGTTAAAATTGAGATCGTAGTTTATGAACTTCATAATGAAGGCTATTACTATAATGTGGCATCACGTAGTTCAAAAATATCTGTGCATGTGTAAACATCAGCGCATACAATGTGGCCACCGTTCTAGTTGTGAGAAAGTGTCTGCACAGCCTTCATTCAATATGACATGTAATAATACACATATGGGTATTTGATCTTTTGTATACTTAGTTCCGAAATAGTAACAATACGGTGCTTTAACATTATTTTCTATATCATTTGTAACTTAATTTTTGTTAAATAATGTTTTAATTACTTTTTATGTTACGGCGTTATAGCAAAATTTATTATTTAACACATCAATAGCGTTGCAAATTTGCTTTTTCTGTTTAGTGACCCTTTGCACATGTTCAAATACTGATTTTTTTTAATGTCTCTCAAATATAAAAAGGCATGCGTACGGTATTTGTTTTGAATTCCAAAGAGTTGCCTCTTGACCACCCACAATTTAAAACTAGAAATACATATTTTGTGTATATTTGTGAAAGTCATTGCATCAATACTCCAAAAACAAGCTTCAAGTAAAGAAAAAAATGTGTTCATAATGGGCTCAGGCCCTAAAGTTTGTTATCTTGAGTAAACTTGGTTATCATTAATTATGGAGTTGTGGCAAAGACTATTTGCATTGCATGTAATAACAGGAAAATTGAGGTTTGAATCCCGGTCAGGTGCACTTGGGTGGCTTACCCATTCTCTCCATGCTAATGGGTGTGCGTCTATTCTAAGCTACCTTTTCATTCCTGCCATATTATATTGCGTTGTTGGAACTATTATAATTCTGTCTAGAAAGCCTGGAAATGTCAGGGAATTTCAATGTTATAAATTAATGGTAACCCTGTCAATATTAAAACCAAATTTATACTAATGAAGCTCTCACAAATTCTACCTCATCACTATTGGGCAGGTAAGCCTTTATCGAATAAGTGCAATTATATCATTATGAAGATAGATGTTCTCGGGTAGAATACCTGAAGTTTTGTCAAATTAGATTTGCTGGAAATTGACAACCAGTGAACGGGAATCGAAACTGGGAACTTCGGCTATAGGCCCTCGTGCTAATACTGTATCACTGTGCTAACTGGGTACGTCTCGTGCCCAGAGGGGGGGATGGGCTAACACCAATGGCTCAGGAACTAGTCTAGCATGGGGGCGGGGTAAAATATCCCAACCTTGTCCATGGGTCTCCATGAAATGGAGGGGGGGAGGGGTTGCCTTTAGTTATAAAAAAAATTAGATGAGGTAGCTATGAAATTAAAGTTTTTCAAACAGGGAGAGAAATAGCACCAGATAAACAAATAAATAGATTTTAATTGAGACTTTGGGAAACGAGAAAGGGATAAGAAAAAACCTAATGATGTGAGGGAGAAAATTGAAATTTGTGGGAATATAGAGGGCTTACTCCAATAAAAAAATAAGTGTTAAATACTGTATTTACTCTTTAGAAAAGGACCTAAAAATGGGTGGCGGAATATTAGCTTAAAATCTCTCCAAAATAATTATAAACTCTTCTTTTCGGCATGGAGAAAAATTTAAATTGGCCAAGTTTGTAAAAGGATTACTCCAAATAGCCATAAAATATGTAAGGTTTGGAAATTAAAAATAGAGGGTGGTAAATAGTTAATATAAAAAACAAATTTCTTGATATGGTAGAAAATTTTAATTTTGTATAGACAGAAGTAGTGGGAACGACCACTTGTCACAGGCCAGGATAGGTGGAAATTGATCACGTGACCACGCCTCCTCGCTCTCTGATTGGCTGTTGGTTTCCCCCCTCCCCTACTTTCCTCTGATTGGCTGCTATAAATANGACAGATGAAGAAAATCTAAAAATAGACGACAGCAAAAACTAAAGAATATCTTGAAGGGGATCCATTAGCTTTGCAATAAAAAAAAGCCAAATCAAAGAATTAATTAGCGCCTTACTAGCAGCTACATAACAATTAAAATGATAAACAAATTCTGGTGGCACGGTGAACCATTATTCTATTTACAAAACGTGAATGTTTACTATTCAATACGTTTCTGTAACAAAAGATATTTTTTATTTATGCTCTTATATCGAAAATATTTCTGTAACAATGTCTATTAGTTTGCTTATCTTATTTTGTGATCGTATTCAGGTATATATTTTAAACTGCGTTTGTTTGTGCACCCAATTTGTGAACAAGGTAATATTTTGTCTCAAATATATTTTATTTATTAATTAGCATGATTGGTTTGTGATTGCCATCTCAGGATTGTACATCGAGGAACTACTAAAAAGTGGCCAGCCGGATTTTGAACTTTTTAATTTGAAATAGTTTTGATGCTGTTTAACCGTTCTATTACACTTGTCTAAAACCTAGGATGTTTATGTAAATAATACATTTTCAAATTTAATAATTTTATCCGTTCCACCAGATTTTGTTGGGAAAGAATTATTATGTTCATGTTTGTATAGGCGTAGGCCCCAATTATTATAGTTCTAAGCACATTCAATTTCATGAAGCTATAATACAAACATTGGATTCGAACCGAGGACATTTATCTTCGTGTGGCTATATTTAGTCATATTATCCTGATAAGATCTTATATATTTAAGTAGGCGACTGAGCCTATATAGGTTACAGCTGTTAAGACTACACACTATTACAATATAATTTATAATATGACATATAGCCTACATTTTATGAGCTAGTTTTGTATTATTTGTAATAAATAATGTAATAAGGGGATGGATCACCATGAGATATGAGCGTTGTCGGTTTCTAAGAAGATGTCTCTGTACCAGATTAGTAAAGAAAACTATTATACACATTTGAATCAAGTTTTTACTACTGTAAAGATCAATATTCACTTTCATGGTTTATGTTTTATTCATATCTACCCTGCCAATTTAAATTTAAGTTTTAAAAAATAATTTAAAGAATACTGCGTAAAACAAACTGGGATAGTCATTGAAATGCGGGAAGACTTAGAATAAAACTGTTTTGATTATTTTAAAATAAACATATTTCTCTATCACTAAGTAAAATTTAACGCCAATTAAAAGTTAAATATTTTTAAGCAACTTTGTTTAAATTATTTTTAAATTATCGTATTTTCTTAGTTTAGTTTTTTTAAATCAGAAGACAAAGCATAAACCTATAAAATATGATTGAGAGTAATTATCCTTTCATTTTTCAACATACCTATTGTTCTAAACTAAAATAAAGTGGTACAATTTTATTTTAATTCAAAAAAGTGTTGTGGTACTATGGTGACCTGGTGGTCTAGGGGTAAGGTGTCAGATTTCTATGCTGGCGTCCGGGGTTCGATCCTCGGTCCCGGCAAAGATTTATCTGATTACCAAACCCTTCCTTCACCTCTGATTAGACATCTTGTCAAAGTGAGGAATGCAAGGCCTCCACCGTGGTTCGGATTCCACGTTAAACTGTAGGTCCTTCATTTCACCTCACAATCTCCCTACCATTACACATTAGCGAAAGTGCGTATAACCCGAACGGGTAGTAAGACGCGGCGCTAATAATAATAATGTTGTGATGCTATATGGTGCGACCTATCGGTGTGAGGTTTAACAAGATGAGCCTCTCGTGAAAACTTAAGGCAGTGATGCCAAACGTTGCACAGATGTTCTCAGGAAAAATATCAACTCGACTACGTTCAATTATGAAATCAGTTGTGTGAATACGATGTGTTTTGCAATGGAAGCTGTTTATGTAAAAAGAGATCGAATACAATAAAATAAAATAAAAAACAACTTTATCTCTTAACCAGACGAAAGAAAAATAAATTTTCTGCTCTTGTGAATTAGATTTAAAAAATTTTTGTTGTGAATTTACTATCGTTTCTACAAAAAAAATACCATTTTGATACTGTAATTTAGAATTCAGCCATTAATTTCAAACCATGTGCGTATAATAGCTAATTAATATAATTGTGGGACCCGCTTTGATGACCGGTTGATCCAAGGCACTACTCTCGCAATAAACTGGACTGCCGAGGACGGGGATCGGGGTTCGGTCCCAGTTGGGTGCTTCTTAAAATGTTTTCCACTCACCCTCCACGCAAATATGAGTGTATGTCATCTAAAAGCAACCTTACTCTTCTCTAGCACATTAGCTTAATACTTATGAAAAATTATATAAAATTAAAAGTCTCTGGACCAGTTATTTATAATATTGGATTATCAATTATAACAAAATTCCATAATATTTAATATATGTCATTGACTCAATACTTAGTGCATTTAAAAGAGTAAAATGGCCAAACTATCATTAATAACATCTTTAAAATTGCATTACAAGTGTATTTTGATACAAATATAAAAATTTAAAACCTATTTAAAACAACAAGTTAAATAAGGTTAACATATCCCGTCAAAAGTTTTGAAATTGAAAGTTAATTTAAGTTTAATGAAAAAGTTGATTTAAGTTTAAGTCTTAGCTGAAATTAAGGTCCCTTTACTAACAATAGTTAACGGGATAAGAAATGCTGGGCAATTTAATTCATTATCATACAACTCCAGAGGATAAAGAAAATAACTATGTCAAATGTCCGTTGCTATCGATGCCAGGGAACGGGACATTTTAAGAGTGAACTTATAGAGAATGCTTAGTGGACCGATAGTGTGGTCCCGATTACAATAAAGCTCCACCTTTTAACCTATGATGACGCAAGCAAGCCCACGATAATATCAACAAAGTATCCACTTAGTCAAGTTCTTGCATACGGCCCTGAGTGTCGCATGCAAAACTAATATCGTGCAGTAAGTAACGTGGAAGTTATGTGTGACAAGTGGCTGATCCATGTGTCTTCAATCCGGTGTTTGAGTTAAAAATGGGTTACAGTCCTTGCCTTGGTCTTTTGGACACTGGTGCTAGTACTTCATTTATAAGTGCTAGGTTCTTATCAATTCTTCAAATACAATTGTTGTCCTAAAACTGTAGTGGGGTAGTTTTGAAAGTTTGAGCTATATCCAGTGGTCGATCTCTGGTAGTGAATCAACGTAATTCTTTTCAGTAAGAATCGATAGGTCCACATAGAGGCACTGGTTATTTGTAGTTTCATTTGCTCTATGACGACACTCTGGCGATTGATTTTCTGGCAAGAACCAGATCTATTATCGACGTATCTAGATGTGCAGTTTTCTTAAGTCTAAAACCTCACGTTAATGTAAATTTTAGAAATAACATATTGCTGCGTGGGCATTTAATTATTGGGAAGGATCAGGTTGATTTAAATAAATTTATCAACTGTTATCACACCAAAGGGGGTAATTTGATGTTATTCCTTAATATATCAATTAGGAAAACAAAAACTTGTAATATCGTGTCCATTATCTTGTTTCCCATCCAAAATGTGTATTTAGGAAACTCAGAGAGTAAATAGACTGTTATACGTTAACACCAGCTTCCTTTAATGTCTCACTGAGAGATCCAACATTTAAAAAATCATGATGTCACTAATCTGACACCTTGTATAAGTAGGAGACTTTTCAAAGTGGAAATTACCTGCCATGTCGTGGTTCAGCATTCAATCGACTGGAAAACAAATATCTCTTAGAAGCTCCTATAACAGTCTAACCCATCATGGCTGTGGCCTTCAAACACATTACATGTGCAGTGGACAGCTCAGGGACTGACGACCCCATGCCTGCCATAGATCCTGTCACTACCAGATAGCTGAAAAAAAACACCCTATGCCTTGGCCAGCTTCTTTCAGTGGGAGAAGTTGGCTCCTTCATCCGTGGTTGCTGGAATCTCACGTAGGGGCGTTAACACCTCGGAGGAGGTCAGGCACCTAGCTTCAAGAATCACTCATAAAAGCTTTCAGCCTGAGTAGCCCATTGGGGACCTATCGGAGGTGGCTTGAGCAGTTTTCCCAGAAGTTACCAGCAGAAAGTCCTTTAGAGAATATAATATACACAGGGAGATATCCATGAAAAGGTTGTGAGAATCGGGTTGGACTGTAAATCCCCAGAAAGTGACGTGGAATTCTTCTCCCATAAAGTTCATAGGCTGCGTTATTTCTGATGGAAACCTTCTGGTGGATCCGGAGGAGTTAAAATATATTGTTTAATACCCAGATTCTAGAAATTTTAAAAAGATCAACGTTTCGTGGGAATTTGTGCATATTAAAAAATGTTTGTTCCCAAGTATTATGAGTTAGCCTCTCCACTAAGCTCATTTAAGAATAAAGGCATCAATAATTGTTGGAGTGGGTGAAAGAGAAGGTCATTTAACGAATTTAAAAGGCCTTGTCCCCCCTGAAATTATCCAGACGCCAGTATTTTTCATTGCCTTTTCAGCCCCAGCTGGGCTCTTATTTAATTTCACTTGGTGTTGTATTATTCCAATAGCATTTTGGGTAAGTTTTTCCTGCGAATTTCGCAATTAAAAGACTCACGAGTGCTTAAAGTAGATACAATACCTATTAAAATGAGTGTATAATGTGTGTATTTAGCGTTCAAAAATTTGTAGACAGCATTTATCAAAGGGAGTTTGGGCGTTTTACGTACATGGCCCTGATATAGATGTAAATCCACCCAAATTAACTTGGCAAGATAGATAAATAGGTTTTTCAGCTTTCACAATTTAAGTTCACTACTCATCACGTAGCTGGTAGGCATAATGAAGTATCGGAAACCATCTCCCATATGATCGATGGGTTATAACTTATTGAACTAAGTTGGTGCAATCCACATGGTTCCGAAATCCTTAAGTCTTCTCAGGCCAGCACCAAAAATATGATTATTTTTATAGAGTTTCTGTATAAGTAAGATAAGGTTGAAGAGGTAAGTGAATATACCTGTTGTAAAGGTATCTTAGTAGACTCAGTCCCTGAAAGTAGAGGAAGGCATATTTTGGTTCCAGAAAATAATATATTCATATTATTAAGCTATTTTCTCGACATTAAAGGATAGATTCAAACGAGTTATTCTGGCCTAGTGAATATAGTGATGTTAGAGATTTGGCAAATAGCTTATTATAATGATTCCTGTGAGGAATTTGAATGTAACTGCTGCCATTAACGCCTTACCCAGATGTGGTTGGAACGTTTAAGTGGGCTCCTCGTAAACTTTGTAATGATATTGGCTCATGCTTTAGGTATAATGTGCGTCAACTAAAATAACATGTTACTCCAGCTCATACAACCCTTACTCTAGCCACGTAGAAAGTTTCAACAGGAATATAAATGTAGCCTTAGCCATTTCCCATTGTGAGTGTCCAGTCTTTTGGACAATGAGCTAGACATTTTAAATTTGGCCTTTAATTCTGCATTACTTGAGCCTATTGGAGCATATTCAGGGTCTTTACTTTTATTCAAAGAGTTAGACTACCCACTTTTAACTATGTGGGACCTTGACCCTTCCAAGGAAGACTCATGTGACTCTTCTTATTTCAAGAGGTATAGGTTTGTTTCTTGTAATTTGAAGAATTCTCAGAGGAAGGTGGTTGCAGTTTACAACCGAGGTTGTCTCCTTTGAGTGATAGTGATTAGGGATAGAGCTATGTGCCCACTATATCTATGGGGTTAACAGAGTCTCAGCTAAGCTCACACCAAAATGTAGCTTCCGATGGTTAATGGAGTCGTTTCTCATACCCAGTTCGGGGAGGCTTAAGAACCTGTTATATCTCACCAAGACACGCTGAGCTCATGTGAACTATTTAAAATTATTAATACACACAAACCCACAAATATAAATACATATTTTATGTTATTTAAATTATTATATTCTCAAATTGAATGAATCAAACGCTCCTCCCATTAATTTCTTTAATTACCCTTTATTTACCAAATCAATCTGTTTATTCCATACTTAGAGTGGCCGAGTTATCTAAGGCATTATAATTGCATTTGTACTTAATAGCTGTTGAAGTGTTTGAATCCCAACCCGTTTTGAGGAGGTGTAATTTTCTAAACAACCTGCCTATCTACCTCCACGTGAAAACTCGGGTATGCTTTATTGAAATTATACCGGCCTCGTACCCACCCCATTAGTGAATATATGCTAACAGCTTAGGCGAATAGTAAGACGTAAATCACTTTAAATATTCCTACCTAGGTTTCACAACCTGTGTAGCCATCCGGCGGTAAAACATGATTTCTTAAAAACAGTTGAGTGTGGATGCTGGATGCGTGGCCGGCGAGTAAACAGCTTTTAGATGATAAACTCATATATTCACTTCTTTTCATGGGAGGCTATTATTTTACTTTAGTAATGTTCATTAGTTGGAACATGTTTTCTAATTCCGCCGCTCATGTTCCCACTTATTTTTTAAAAAAATATGGGTTCAGTAATATGCCATGTAATTAAAACTTGTTTTAATTCGTAACATATCGTACCACCATCCTCCCCCCCTCCTATACTACCCTGCCTACTACTTCTACAGTGAAAATGCAGGGCAGATATGCCCACCATGTTTTTACACCCACAAACAAAATAAAATTAATTCACACACAAAAAGAGGGCAGTTGTTGCTAGTGTTGGAGGCGGGAACGCATTGGAATGTGGCGGAGGGAAAGGGGAGGGAAGAATTCAGAAGTATAATAAAAATAAACGTTCCTAAAAATAATGTGCAAAGTAAAGAAGGAAATTAAAAAAATGTATGAAGGAAGAATGGAATGTGGCGGAGGGAAAGGGGAGGGAACAATTCAGAAGTATAATAAAAATAAACGTTCCTAAAAATAATGTGCAAAGTAAAGAAGGAAATTAAAAAAGTGTATGCAGGAAGAAAGAAAGAGGTGTGTATGCGTATGTTAAAAGAGTACTTGGCTCTGGAATTTGTTTTTGCCGGAGAGATATGAGAAATGGCAGGGACTTACTCACTCCTCCTTACTCGTACTAAACTTGGAAACAATATAAAGTCGACTCGAGAAAGAAATAAGGATATCAGGGCGCTGATTGTAACTCAGCTGCAACACGTGCAACGTTACTTAGCAATAAGCAGTTCAGTGTGCGCATAAAATGGTAAACAACAAATTATTGACCAATATCATAGAGTCAATCTTATAAGATAAATATATAAATATATATCTTATAAGATTGACTCTATGCTATTGGTCAATAATTATATATATTTATATATATATATATCTTATAAGATTGCCTCTATGCTATTGGTCAATAATTTGTTGTTTACCATTTTATGCAAATATATATATGTTAGCCTTATATTACTTTCAATTAGCATGAACGTTAATAAACCACAAATTTAATTTTCATTCAAAGAAAATACACATTTGGAAAAATACAACAAAGGATGGCAATTTTATTTTATAACTAGCACAATTACTCGGCATTGCGCGGGTTAAACGCGCAAAGATTTGCGTGGCTACCCTGAAAAACGCTTTTCTTTTCTTCGACCAAAAAACTCTTCCTTTTAGTTCTACCAACCCAATTTTTAATTAATTTTAAAAAATGACAGTACAAAATAATTTAAAATTCCAGCTTCAAGGTGTACATGTTTATACACAGTGCTTACAAGATCTAAAATGTAAGACGTCTGTGTACTGTAGGTATCGTGCAACGATTATGCCACACAAACTCTTCATTTTATTAATGAATATAACGTTTATTAAAGATTAAATTGATCAAATACTTATTATTTGTTTAATATTTCTTTTGAAAATAAGTCAATTTAGATTATTATTTATTTATTAATAAAACTGTATGTTTATCAGTATATATAACTCAAGCATTTTATTCTTCGCTGACTGCATCTTACTACACGTCTTTGCTACCATTACACTAATGGGGCAGAGAAAATAAAGGTAGTAGGTAGTGTTTGGATAAAGTGTGCCATCATTTTAATGGAGGAAGGCAATGAAAATATTTAAGGTATGGGTGTAGGGGAAGCGAGAAAAGGTCAGTGTTTTTGCAGTTTTTATAGAAATATATTTTGGTCAAATTAAATCAAATATTGCTTGTATATAAACAGAGAGTTTTTTCTTTATATTATGACCTCCAAAGTTCTTGAATATCCATCAAGGTTGTCTTGGAATTAAATGACCACTTTTTCTCTTCATTTAAAAAGTCTCTCATCTAAGACTGCTATTCTCATGAAAAATATTAAACAAATGTATGACCGTATGGAGAAAATTAAGCTATTTGTTTGTACTGAAGCAATATTTTATTTATTTTGTGCAAAGAAATAATTTTTTATAAAAATAGTAAAAATACTCGTCTTTTATTGCATCCCTTACATCCCCTTACCTTAATAAAAAGCAGCTGAATGCACCCAGACCTCCCTGTCACCTCGAAACCAGACCAGAAGAGACTGACACTTAGTCCGCGTGCCCACCGATGCGGGTGTTCCTGAGTTATTTGTTATCAGTGACAGCTACCGAAGGATGTAATCTTCTACCAATCCACGGACCTCTGCTCAGTCTCTTCTTGTCTGGTATGCAGTTGAAGAGCGAGTTCAATTTAAAATACCAGCCTGGTGTTTATCCAAAATGTTTTCATCCTTTCCCTGCACAAAAATGAGGGTACATTTCTCTTAAATTCTATCTTCCTCATTGGTATAGCAATGAGGATAGCTCGTACCGGTAGTGAGAGGCGAAGTGCGGAATGTTTTAGCTTTAGTTCACTCAGAGCCCACCGCCGCTAGCTATAGCATAGCTATTAATTCTCGACTCACAAGGTTTGCTTATGAATATCAGGTTAGATCACGGATTTGAGCTGTGAAAAGCAACAAATAGGATTGAGTTCCCAAACTGTCAATTTATTAAACAAGAATGATTTTTAAAGGCCAAAAAATGTTTGAATGAAGATTATTATTAGAAAATAAACCAAATGTAATACTACATTTTGTAAATTGGTTATACACTTTTCAGTCTTTGGAGAGAGATATTGTATTTTATTTCATGATGGAAGGCGATACCAAAACTATAAGTAAAAGTTAAATCTTGAAATCTCGTGTTCCTTGCTTGATGATTAACTAATTCCAATATTTTGAAGCACAATTGCTGACGTAATAATAATAGATATTTTTTAAATTAAAAAATTACACCTTGACATGGAATTTGAACCTGGAACTTTTGACTTAGTATGTAAATGGTCTTACCAATGAGCTATCTAGGAATTGCCCCATTCCCAAGTTCATTTTTCACTCACATTATGGCCTAGGTTCAATTCCCGTGGTCATCTCTAACAAAAACACAGATCGACATATTAATAATAAATACTATTACGTTTTATTTTGTTTGAAAAAAGTATAGAAATGGTTGCGTCAGACAAGAATGAAGCGGGCTGCATAACCTTTCATAGCTCGGTATGATTTTGTTAGGAAAAATATTTAAACATATTTTTTTTACCGTCAGCATGTATAACCTTTTACCCTTTAAAAAATGACTTCTGCCGATCACATGATTTGATTTATGAATATATAAAAGTTGACTTAGTAGCTTTTATAGCAATCAGATAAGGCTATTCCCCCCAAAACTGGACTGTAGGTGACTGTAATAGAAATGGAAACTGTTCAAGTTTATTCCCAATATTTTGCTATCACTGATTCCTCCTTCGTTTTCATGAGCGCTGGTGAATGTCTGGTCTTGTGCTTCTTGCTCTATGGCTGACACACACCTGCAGAGAGAAACATACCGACTGGAGTAATAACCCGCAGGGGGTCTCAGACAAACACACCTGCTCTGTTCATATTCAATTAAATTATATATCAGAATGATCTAGCTTATCGTGGGATAAGCTGCTGCAATTGTAGGTATATGGTCTGGGTAACAACAGAAAATATTACATCAACAAACGTCATCTTTCCTTTATAGAATGAAAGTCTTGAGCGTAGTGTTATCAGATAATAGTATAAAAGATAGGTCCTATTCTGTTTGGATACGGTTTTTAACTTTTCTTATAAAGAGAAAGTATTGTGATATTGCAAATATTTGACCTTAAAATTATGGTGAATCTTTACGTTCTTTGTGCCCCCAAACCAAAACAAGGGGATTTTATAATTTTGTATCTTCGTCCCTGGGCCTGGATCCAAAATGGTTTTATAAATTTGGTTGAAACTTAACTTAACCCTCCTAATATCATGGGATCTACAAAGATCCCAGCGCGACTTCGTTGGCCTGTATGTCCTTTAATATGTTTTGTAAGATTACGAAATAAAATGGACTTGGTTTATTTTTCTATTTACCTTACAGTTCAGTTTTATTTAATTTTTATTTTGAAATTAATATTAAAAAAATATTTTCATTCCACTCCATAACATTGGAGTGATTATAACCTTAATATTTAAAGCAATAATTTTATTTAATATATTTTTGTATTAAAACCAATTTAAAAAAAATACAAACACTACTATCTATTGTTTGAAATTATAATCAATACTAAGTTACAAAAGTTACAGTATCTTGAAAGGAACACTATTCGAACATGTTCTGCTAGAGGAAGAATGTTTTGATCTAAAGGGATAACGGAGATCTGTAAAATAAATTAGTGTTTTTGATTTTCGAAGTAATGGGAAATTCGAGATTAATAAAGAAACTTCTGTTGCTGAAGCAGCGGTAGATTTTGCTGAATACAGTGGTCAAAGTTCTTAAAAAGAAGAATATATTATCTTTGATGATGCATCAACATTTTTAGCTTCTCATCATTAGACGTTCAATGGAGTAATGTTAAATACCAACTACTTATTTCTTCCCATGTACAAATATTTTCATAACTAGTTCTATTATTACATATGCTAAATATCTTTGTATTAATTTTTTTCTAAATCTGTTTTTTTTATAATTATTTTTATAGAAACACATTTTTTTTAAAGTAAAACTAAAATATAATCAAGGTTTCGTTTTTTACAAATGTTATTAAATTTTCAACATCTTTGTATGTTTCAAAATAAGTAAATGCATATTTTACATAAACAATATTTCTTAGTTATATACTATTTAGAAAAAAAATAATTAGAAATTTGGTAAATTGGGAGTTGAAAAAGGACAGAAAAATTGATATGTTTCTTTAACAGTGTTTAATTTTTAATATAATATACTTGCTCTGCTCAAATGTGACGTTATATTTTCGTTATGTTTGTATAAAAATTTATTTTACTTCCTTTAATTTTTCTTTTACTCGTGATCAATCTAAGGTAGAAACGGCTCTCTATATGGTGTCCGTCTGTTTATGTACTCAGTTTGTTGCTGAACAAAGGGGCTAGGTACCGTTTTATAATGCAGCTTACTATTTATTTAGAGATATAAAATTAATAATGCAAGTAGTCATTTCACCTTTATCCCTTAATTTAATTTAAAAGGTTAGCCCCACATTTTCTCCATGTTTCTCGTGATAGGCCTAATCCATACAGTCTGAGAGTATTCCAACGTAGTTCCGGACCTCTCTAACTCTAAATATTGAGACTACTGTAAATAATATGTATACCTAGTTATATCCAATCCACCTCATTACACCCTATCTCTTTCAAGAGCTAGTTATATCCAATTAACGTCATTAAATCCTATTCCTATCTAGAGATAGTTCTATCCAATCCACCTCATTACACCCTATCCCTATCTGGAGATAATTATATCAAATACACCTCATTAAATCATATCCCTATCTAGAGCTAGTTCTATCCAATCTACCTCATTACACCCTATCCCTATCTAGAGATAGTTCTATCCAATCCACCTCATTCCACCCTATCCCTATCTTGAGCTAGTTCAATCCATACCATTTCATCACACACTATGTTTTAAGGTCCATTCTAATGCTATCCTCCCATTTGCTTCTAGGTATTTACAATGGTCTCTTTTCATTATGTTTACCTGTCAATACCTTGAACACGGTTCTAGTTTCTTCCATTCGCACTACAAGCCCTGCCCACCATAAAACGCAATATTTGACTCTCCTAAATATTTCTTATTATCAGTACAATGAATATAACTGATCATTATGTAACATGCTCCCCTCTCAATTTTATTAAACCTTTTTTGGACAAAATAGCTTCCTTTCTAAGCACCTTATTATTGTTCACCCAAAATTGGTTATCGTAATCCAAGGTAAGAGACCATGAAGAACAACCGGTCAATCTATTAATTTGTAAATTTTGAGTTTTACATAATTTGAAAGCCGGTGAGATGTCAACAACTTACTGACCTAGTTGTAGCATGCATTCCCAAACTGTGTTATTTTATCAATTTCCACTCTTATATCTTCATTGTTGGTTAAAATTGTTCCTAAATATTTAAGCTCATCAACCAAATCAAATGATATGCTGTTTGCTATAATCTCTAAATTAACGTCCTCAACATTTATCTCCTTGTGTTCATGTTCCTACTTATTCATTTCAAAGCTCTCTCTCTCTTCTAAGCTCAACTTTCCATCGATCTCTAATAAAATATCTGAATTTCTTTTAAAGCCTCCTTATTGTTAGCTAACACATTTAAATCATTGACTTCGTTATGCTCATACCTGCGTTGTACCGTTTAATGTGAAACATCCCTACTAACTTTTTACCATTACTCTAATAGCATACTCTAATACCAAGCGGGAGAGGGACGGGGGCAGCAACACTGTTGTCAATAGCCAAAAGTCGCGAATTGGCCATAAAAGTGTGGCGAATTTGAGTTTTCTAGCTCTAACAGTAAAAAAAAACTTTTTTCTGACGTCATGTGCTGGTTGTGAATTTATATTTCCTGCATTGTAATTTGAAGCATGTGCAATGAGTTAAGACATTCAGCCAATGTTTCTGCTGCTTGTCAGACAAAAGGATTGCCAAATTTCCCATTAAATTGTCTTACATTTATGATATAAACATGTCATTATTTTCTTCTGATACAGTTGTAACTGAGTACATTTTTTTAAATAAACTTGTTCAAGCAGTTTGTGTTGTGTTGAGCAAACTAATTTCTCACTCTTTATACGTTGTGGTGAATTTAACTTTTCATTTACCTCACCTGTGACTACATTGACCAATATGTTGCCCAACTCAGCTCTAATGTCTAATGCAAGGATGAAATTAAAGGGGAAAGTGCATCTCCTTGTTTCAACCCGTTATGTATTTTTAAAGTATCTTATAAGTGAGATCCAGCCCGTACCCTGCCACGCTTACCAGTCAAACATATCTAAATTATAATGGCAAGTTTTTTTGTATACCAAACCTAACTGAATGTTCTGATAATTTGTTTAATTTAACTGAATATAACATACAGTTAAATAAAATCACTTTGCTTAAGCCATATATCAAATCAAAGATAATTTGTTTCAATTTCGTTTGAAAGACAAAAAAACGCTGTTCAATCTGCGTACGTGTCTGTATTTGAATTTCACTGAAAACTAGAAGCTGCAGAAGTGTTTTGTTTTTCTAAAAGTAGCTGTGATAGTCTTATACTCGGTGTACTGAACTAGGTACTAAAACATCACCCGTGAGTTCGGTACATTAGGTTAAGACATGTATGCAGCAGCGTTAAAACATGTGTCCCAAGTTCTCAGATAATTATTCAAACCATAACTTGTCTAGTTCCTTGAGACATAGATGTGAGACAACATTGAAACAGATGCATATTCTTTGTAGATGTGAACCCAGATCTCTGCAACATGACCCTACCTTCAACCCCTCTAGTCTAGCGGGGGTGGGTTTCACCAGGGACCACAACAGGGGGTGATAAAGGAGGGGTGTTACAGTGCGGCAGCTTTGATCTTACAGCTCGTCTCCACAGTCCAGAGTCATGTGATGGTGACTTTGATAACTGGAGTAGGTCTGGGTCCTGTTGCTACAGCCCTGGCCGCAGGGAAAGGAGGCAGGGGGGAATTAGGGAGCGATGCACAAACGCTATCTGGGGAAAGAGTTCAAACTTCAACATTTAGCCGTTGAGGGGAGGGAAGTAGAGGCTTTTCAATGTACAGCCACAATACAAATTGATTATTTCACATTATTTAAATATTACTTAATACTGGGCCGTATTAACGAAAAACACACTTTTCGCGTGCTTATATTTTGTCAGTTGGAGAGAAAATTCTTAAGGGCATTAGTGTGGTCGCTCCTGATGGCCCAATGAGCTCAATGTTAGGGCTTTAATTGAAAAATATACGACATATGATTAGTAATGTTTTATTGTTATTGGTATATTCTATATTACCTCACATATGTCTCTGACTATTTGGGACAAGTGTCAGGCCTATCTGGTTTAGTTTTACGGTGACTATGTAGTCGGGGTTTGAGTCTCAGCTGGGTGTATTGATGGGTGCGCTTCCTAAATAGCTGTACACTCTCCCTCCACTAAAATAAGGGTGCATTTCCTCTAAATTTAACTGAACTAATCTCCGCCCCAATATATACATTTATCTGCGTACAGATTGGATGAGTAGTCCCAACCAGTAAATGTAATAGCGTGGGGAGAGAAAATAGAAAAATTTTAGAACTAATAATATAGTTAAGTATTTAAATTATAAACTTCAAAATGAATAGGTGGGATCAAGGGTGGGCTCTCGAAATTCATAAAATTAGAATAAATAATAAACTAGTTCCTGGTTAGATAAGATTTTACTTTTGTTTAGAACATTAAAAAAACCTTAAAAATAGATTAACACCCAGGGCCGGACCTTGAATCCTGCAAACTACGTGGCCGCAGAAGGCACCAACTGAAGGGGGCGCCAAACAGGGAAAGGGATTTTTTTAGTTTTAAGGGTGAATATTTATTAGAGAAAAGGTTAAGATGAAACATCATTACATCAATAAGGACAATAAGGTCGAATCTTTGTGTGGTTGTCGATATAACACCCCTTTCCTACTAAAATGGACTCGTCCATCAACTGGCGCCAACGTCATGCCCACAATCTCATCAAAAGTGTCCAAGAGTTTCTTGAAAATATGAGGTCTGATGATGAAGTCAATGGTGTCAATACAGACGCAACAAAGCTTGCAGACAAAATCGGGGTCAGTGCTGAATTTCAAAAGGAAACTCAAGTCAACCTAAGGTAAATTAAAAATCAATTCTCTTATTAAAGTGAGGATGAACCTATTGGGGCATGGAAAATATCTTTCAAGGTCCATTTTGTTTATGTTTTGCTTGACAAAGTGATTGCATCACTGAAAGAAAGATTCCAGCTTATGGAAAACCACAGCAAAAGCTTTGAATTTCTATATCAAATGGACAATCAGCGAACATAGGATGGAGAAAGATTTGAAGAAAGCATTTGCAATTCTTGAAACTGTATTTAGTGATGAAGAGGAAATTGACATTGATGGAAATGATCTCTTCAACGATATCCAGATATTTTCACCTGCGGTACCTCTCCAGCCTTGTCTTTCATCACAAAAAATGGCTATGTGGACTCATTTCCAAACGTTTTTGTAAGCTTAAGAGTACTTCTCACTCCTCCAGTATCAGTGGTCAGTGGTGAATGGAGTTTTCCAAGTTAAAATGCATAAATAATTATTTGAGATAAACAATATCTCAATAACGATTGAATGGACTGGCTTTGATGGCCATTGAAAATAACATTCTCAATTAAATGGATACTGAAGCAATAATAAGGGGTTTTGTCGAATTGAAAGCCAGAAAGTTATCTGTGTAGCGAGAATTTTTCAGTAACAACAGGAACAAGAAGATAAGCTAGTAATTAATATAATTATATTTTCTATCAATAGAAAATAATATGTAAATATGCTTTAAAAGAAACATACCAACATACCTATTTGTCAAACTCAAACCTGTGTTAGTGTTAGACTTGAAACTTATGATTTTAATTGTATGTTTTGACTATGTTTCAATTGTACTTATCGAAATACATTTTAGGTATATATCTTGGTTGTGTTTATTTAATAAAAATTGCACAATTAATTATTATATTTGTAACGTTGTTCAATATTCATCCATAGTTATAGTTTCACCATTGGTCGTTAATATTCTTGGGGAAACTATGAATATTGAAGAAAACTGCAATTGTAATAATTATTTGCAGAATTTTTGTCATTACAATTTCCTACATTTGTATTACCATTGAGGTGAGGAAAGAGGGGCAGGGGGATATTGGTCGCTTACACTTAAAAACTGTCTCGAACAGGCTCTGTACAACACCTAATACAAATAATACCCCAATTGAGTAAATGAGTCTAGTGGTTATATGATTAAAAATTAAGATAAAAACTAGAGCCTATCTAGTAGTAACATAGCCTTTAAAATAAAATTAATTTGCTTATATAGTGCTGTGAAAATGTATTATATTTGGTGAACGTGAATGTTTCTTTATCTTCATCAATTTTCTGCAGTAATGTATATTATTTCATTTCTCGTAGCTTAAGAATAGTAAGAAAATTTGTTCGTAAGGATTCATAATAATAATTGCTATACCTTGGATTATCAATGTTAATTCTTCTATGATAAAGTTTGCTTTGTTACCAGAGAGATGTTGCGATTCTGGTTTTAGTCTTTTAAATATTTCAATACTTTTCTCGTGTTAATAAATCATACCTGAGTAATTACTACGGGTATTTTATTCTGAAACGTAGCATCTGGCAACCATGAAAGGGCATGGGTTTATTAAAAAGAGAAAGGGGTGTGTTTCAGTTCGTGGAAGGTAATAAACAAAATAAGAAGCTGAGATAATTTAAGCATAAGAGGTGAACACAAATCAAGTAAGAACTCAGTTCCTATTGCTAGAAGTGACTAATTTTTTGCATTGTTGGCAGTTAAACAGTGCAGAACAGTTTTTTTGTATGCTGTTGGCCTACATAACATCAGAGATCAGTTAGACAGTGCAGAGCAGTCCAGTACAATGGCAGCTATGACAAGTCAAAAGAATAAGACGATGTTTATATTTTATGGTTATAAGTTTAGATATCACAAACTTCTGAAGGATGGAACTAAACGTTGAAGTTTTGCTGTATATAAATGTAAGTTTTATGTTAAACTTAGTGATATTAATTGTATAGAGGAAAGTTCTAGTGAGCATAACCAAGGAAAAAATAAAAAATAAATAAGCAATGGCAAAGTAATTCCTTAAAGAGGAAATATGTTGAAGATATTTCAAGCAAACCGTCTAAAATTTTACTCACGGAATTAAGGAAGGGAGATCTACCCACTTTGACGTCTCAGGATGCCTCGCATATTAAGATAAATATACTTAATGCACGTACAGCAATACATCCTAACCTACCAAAAGGTATTACTGAAACACAAGATTCACTAAATAGAATGGTAATACACTTAACACATATGAACAATTTATGTTGTTAATGATAATACCTCCAATATAATAGTTTTTCCAACCACATTTAATTTGAAGTTGTTAGACGGTTGTGGTTTATGTTTACGGAACTTCCAGAAGATTTCCTAAGTTTTTCGCACAACTTTTCACCACCCACGGTCTTGTAAATGATGTGTACGTACCCCTTGTATTCTGTTTCCGACCGGACAAGGAAATTTAAAGTGATATAGAAACTTTCTCCCATGTTGTTACTTACTGAAACACACGTGATTTTAACCTTAACACTAAGCAAATATATATAGATTATGAAACATCTGCATACACCGCTGCTTGTGCTGACTGGCCTTTCATCAAAATAATAAGTTATCGCTTCCATTTGGGGCAAAGTTGATGCTGAAAAATACAGCCGCTAGGACTATCAAAATAATACAAAAAAATGTTAATTCAAGTATTTGGCCTTCCTTTTCTGAAGCCAGAAGAAGTAAGTTTTTCCAGTTGATTAATAGGATATATTGACGTGCACTATTTTAAAGTGTTTAGAAGAAAACCTCCACGTGGTGTCTCCTGGTTAACTCTAATAGGCTGTCGGAAGATGGGACCCATTTTACCTTTACACTTTTTCTAACCGGGACCAATCTTACCTATAACTTTTTTCTATCCTGGACCCAATTTAACATGACTTTGAGAGATGAGACCCAATTTACTAATCCCGAACCTATAAGAATGTCTCTTCATGGTGGCTCCCATGCAATGACTGGAGGATTTACCCAAAAGGGAGCTAAATCTCTATCGAGTTTTCTGTGCGAGAATTAATGAGGGGGAGGGAGAATGCCCCCCACCCTACTTACCACACACTAAGCTGTTGATAACCTCCACCCCCATGAGGTCCCCACTGAACAACATTGGCTGAAAGTCCTCTTTAAAATGATTCCTAAGGATAGGCACCTGATCTCCAAGGGCCCAAATGAGAGGACATTGGCTAAAAAACCTTTAGGGCAATTCCAATGATAGAGTTGTGATTCCCAGTAGGGCAACCTAGGTAAAAACCTTCTTCAATTTGATTCCTAGACCGTGTTTAAGCTACCTCACGTGTGAGTCCATCACACACGAAAATAGAAGTCAAATCATTCCACCGATCAAAGTTTGGTAAATGCGGGTTGAGGTGTTGTTACATTCTGTTCGATAATTATAGGGATACACGGTGGGCACGGGGTCATTGGTTCCAAATTGCCCACTGCGCATGTAATGTGTGTGGCTACGCTCAAACGACACAGTCATTATGGGTTAAAGGAGCCTTGCAAGATGTGTTTGTTCTCCAGGAAAGTGGCTGATGAGCCCAGATACGACCGGTTAGCTCACACTTAGAAAAGTTCCTAGCTTATATGTGGTGTTAGACTAGTGACGTAAATGAGTTTTTAATGTAGTTGGTTCCACGGTAAGAGCTGGTATAGAGTTTCATTTAACCAAACGAGCTAATATAAATTTATTTAGAGTTTATAAAGCCGTTTTAGACAAGAAAAAAGTGTTTAGTTGTCAAATTTAGGGAATTAGTGAAATTGTTAGTAAAAAATTGTGTTGAGGATACACCAACACAAGCTGTATATGATAATTTAGAGTCTTCTTTTTGATATCATGAAACCCTAAGCATAACTATTGATTAATGTAACCTACTCTTGTTCCCGTTAATAGAAAGAAATATACTAGAGGGGAGAGTGATGGCATACAGACGTAAGGTAGACCTTGACTCCACACCACATGGCTGGTTAGAGGGAAGTAGTGTATCTGATTGGGCAGTGAGGTCATATAGACTCAAGATAGATCGTGTCCTTCGATAACAAAGATCAAGAAGTAATAAGTGTATCTTGGTGATAGTAATGCTTCCAACAGTTGTATTTGTTCTTCAAAGTGTACTTGCAGACTCTTATTGCTAGGCAAAAAATACATAATGGAGAAGTTCTTGTTAGGGGAATGACAGACACAGTGTCTCAAAGGCCACACATTTTGCAAACCACCACCTGTCAGTAGGATATATTGTGTTAATAGTAGATACATTTTTAGACTCCCTTTTTGGAAGTAACTATACTAATGAGCTATGTCATGGCTGTTTTCAAGTACCGGTTAGAAGGAATATTTTGTCTGAGTGTATGCTAGAAGCGCTAAGTCAAAGAATTATTACCATTTACACCACACTTGCCCAAATTCTGTGCCTGCGAGAGCTACAAGAGGCAGTAATAGAGTAAGATGTTTTTTTAGGCCTATTGAGATATTAATAGAAGCAGATGCCATTGAGATGCTGCTTACTGGTCGAACTCACACTTTGAAGGACTGATTTTGAAACCAAACTGTGTTGGGCACTATTAGGTAGGGTACTAAAACACAACATATATTACACCCATTTATCATATGTTGGTACTAATATATATATATATATATA
>CABFOW010005216.1:22140-45297 GCA_902141385.1 Timema californicum
TATATATATATATATATATAAAACAGAATCCATAATTCCAAGAGGTACAGTGTCTAGAAACACTGGCAAATACATATTCTTGTGAACAAACCAAAAGCTCACTGAAATCCAATATGAGATATTGAGACCTTTTCGGCACATTGTTTGTGTAAAGGATGATAGTCATAGTGAAGTAAATCTTCCCTGCTAGGATAACCAGGGTTTTATTTCCTTTAAGCTCAACATGTCACGAAGACATTTACTCAACACAACTAAAAGTCTGAAAGCCAAAGTACTTTATATAGAATATGATAAAGTTTTATGGTACAGGTAGAAAGCAGAAATAATAAATGAGATATCACTAGAATATGTCCCATATCACTATCTTGTTCACCAATTTACCCTGAAATGGTCAAGTTTAACATCATTGGTACGAACTGTGTTTAATGAGTCGGCTGAAGAAATAGGTGCACTCTCATTGAATTATTATATTACAAATGAGATAGTATGATAGAGTAAATTCCTACCATATGCCTTTGGTTCCAAGAGAAGAAATTTGAAATATCAGCGGGTATTTTAATGATCCCGTTTTATTGAATTGATTTTTAGTGCATTTAAATTTAGGTTGTGTCAATTTTATTGAGGTTGACTGTACTGTTGTTGTTTCATTTCCGTACACGTGCAAGCAGTCGACATTGAAGAACATTCAGTTTGCTTGTTTACAGCCCTCACAATAATTAAAGGAAAAAACCTCGCACTGTAGGTGTGATAAAGAGAGCAATATGCTTCATTTGTACATTATATTGTTTTTATGTTATTTTTCTAGAAGTAGTTTTACTTGTGTTCGTAAGAGCTCAGCAGCTCCCGGACCCAATCTGATTTTGAAGTCTGGTAATTAGTGTTTATTTTTGCTTTTACTAGACAGAATTGGTAACTGTCGAATCTAGCTAAGACGTGTGTGTATGCCGATATGGAAATTTCATTATGATCTATATAGATATATAGAGAGAGTAAATCAACTTTCAAGTATTTACTTTTTACGACAATTAAACAAAAAAGATTTTTGTAATTTCTAAATAAAAGTTATATTAAATAACATAATAAAATGTATTTAAATTATAAGATATTTAAATCGTAGAACGCAGTTACATGTTGAAGATACCGTATCGTGACAAATGGCTTTCCCAATCGCAGAGCACGATAAAAAAACACTCACGGAAAACTCAGGAAATTCAGAGGTTCTCACCGATGGCTCAATAAAACATTCACGGAAAACTTTGGAAATTAAGAGGTGTTCACCGATGGCTCGATAAAACCATCATGGAAAACTCTGGAAATTAAAAGGTGCTCACCGATGGCTCGATAAAACACTCGTGGAGAACATGGGAATCTAAGAGGTGCTCATCGACTAATTCAAAGGTGACTGCAGCATCAAAGCAGCTATTACACATACAGGCGTTCCTGTAGATACTTCATCAACAATGCAGAATAGCAACAAAGCATCGAAGTAACCAACAATGTAGAATAGCAATAGAGTACACAAGTAACCAATCAACGGATGTTGGAGAACCACCGAAGGACAGGTCAACTGAATAGCCGTAGATAATATGTTTTGCTACATGCTATTATTTTTTCAATTAGTGTTATTGATCATAGCAGTGAGGCAACAGATCAACGTATGTTGGAGAATCGTCGAGGAACAGATCAACAAAATAGCTGTAGATACACATATTTTGTCAATTTTAATTTTTTAGCAAATTAATTATTCAATTAATTTAATCATTAATATCAGAGAAGCAGCTGATCAACGGATGATGGACCATTGTCACGGGACAGATCAACAGAATAGAAGTGGATAAATAGTATGTTTGTGTCACATTTCAGTATTTTAATTCATTGTGGATAGCAGCGCAGTAACTCATCAACGCATGTTGGACCATTACCGAGGGTCAGCTCAACATAACAGCCGTAGATACATATGTTTTTGTTTGTTACATTTAATTATGTTGATTATATAATAATTAATTAAGTTTATTGTTAGTAAAGTATCTCTTTCAAACATATTATGAAATAAGTAGAACTTAAACGGCGTTTAGACCTAGTCATTAAAACACGTAAGAAATTCAACATCTCTTGTAAGTGATGTTGTTTGAATCAGAAGAGATTTTAATTGGGGAGGTGTGTAGTAGTGGGGGAGGTCGAATTACATTTTGTTCGGAAGACCAAAAAATAATGAACAAACTATATAATCAAGAAGGATAAGAGGACAGTGATGAGTATTGGGAAAATAAAACGTATGAGAGTAGATTAAACAAACTAAAAGTGGGAAATGCAAACAGTAGAAACTTACATAAAGGGTGCAGTTTCAGGACAGAACAGGTAGGTGAAAGGAAGTTAGTAAATAGTAGTTAAAATCAGATATTAGATGAAAATAGCTTAAGTGGACGTTCCAAATTAAATGATGGGGGTAATGAAATTTCTGTATTAAAAAAGACTACTGTAGACATTGAGGATAGTAAAAGAGATTCTGATCCAGCCCAAGTAGAAAAGAATTTAATAGAGTAAGAAAACCAAAAAATTGAACAATTTATCATGATAATAATGACTCACATGGATTATAATAATAAAAAATGGGAACTCAAATATAAGATAATAATACAAAATTAAAATCTCAGATGGAAAATAATAAAAAAAAAATTGGGAATTAAAATAGAAGATAATAATAAAAAATTGAGAACTCAAATAGAAAACCATAATAAAGAAACCAAAACAATATTAAAGTATTAAGAATAAAATTAAAGTGTAAACTAGATAACCTGTAAAGATCGCATCAGGCACTTAATGTTAAAGTTAAGGATCTAGATAAGAATTTGATCATTGTAAAACTTAATCAAAAAGAGTTGGAACAAAAATAAAATAATTTACGAAAAATTAATTTTGATTTAATTGGGGGAGTTGACAAAGTAAATGAAAGATACAAGGGTTAGAAATGAATTGTATAAACACAATCAAAAGCACAGAAGATAAGGTAGAAGGTATCGAGTTCAAACTTGTTCACATAAAAAACAGTGTCAAAATAGTTCAGTCTAACTTGGAACGCAAAGTCAATAAGATCAGGTTAGAACTGGAGGGGTAACTGGATGTGAATAGGGATTATATTACGTCTAGATCAGAAGATATAGTGACTCAAAAAGGCGAAAGCATGGAGTAAAAGGTCAAAAAGTTAATAGATAGCTATGTGATAAATCTTGAGAAATTACAAAACAAAGTTGAGGACTTAGAGTGCAAATTTAACGAATTTAAAAATAAATAGAGAGTTGATAGTCATGTATGTCATAATAGTGTATTGTTTAGAGGAGTGAGCGAGGAAATATTATCTTCAATTGCCAAATTAAAGGGCCGAAAGTAAATATTTCGGCAATCCAATAAATTCAAAAAGTGGAGCGTACTTTGGAAGGAGAACGATTTAATGAAGCAAATAAGTTTGCTATTTTGTTATCAGGATTAAGAGTGGAAGCAAGGTCCTGGGCGAATTCTATAGAAGGAGAATGGTATACATTTGTGCAGGCAAAGAATGCTTTGTTGGGAAATTTTTGTCACAGGTAAAACAAGATAGATCTTACTGCAGATTTTCAATGGTAAATACAGTGTTCGAGGAGGAACTATGTTTGAATATCTTTACAAATATAAGGTACAAGCAACGTACTTGAATTACCCGATAGAAGAAGATAGGCTCGTGGGGCATTTAATATATCATTTTCCTCAAAATGTACGGGATGCTCTTTTTGGCGAGAATTTACAGAGCCTTCAAGACATGGAGCGGGTGTTAAGTGCATTTGATGATAGATGTCAAAGAACTAGAAAGTGGGAATATTTAGAGGATGTACAGGAACGTGATTCAACACAAAATGGGTACCTATATTCAAATTCAGAAAGAAGTGCAGGGATAGAAAGTAAACAAACTGGTCAAGTTTCCAGAAAGTTAAGGATAAATACCATCCACAAGGACACGGTAGAACAAATTATCAATTTCAGAGAGAAAGCAGGACACCACCTCCATCACAACAATGGGATAGAAGGCAAGAAATTAGGTACAAGGAAAACCAAGATAGTGATCCACGATTCAACCAGGGACAGTATAGGCAAAATGATCACAATTGGGGACCTAAGGGGTACAATCAATCATATAACCAGATAAGGGACGGAGAACAAACACCCAGAGGGATCAAAAGAAATAATCAGGTACAGAGACCAGATGATGGAAGCAGTCAAACGAGAACTGTAATGGCAGAAGTGTAGCGGCCTAATCATGTTGATGAAAATAGGTTAATTTCAGAAAGGGCAAATCAGAAAAACTAGTTGCAGTTTCACATGGCAGTCCGCATGTGGAAGATATTAGGCTAGGTGATAAGACCATTAGCAGAAAATATATTTAGACTATGTGAATCAAAATAGAATATCACAGGGTAATCCAAAAGAGGATTTATTACATGAAAGCAATGGAGGAAAATAATTTTGTAAGGCCATGTCCCCATAGATTCAGGGAAAAATTGGAAACAGCGAAATAAAATTGTTTATAGACACAGGATCGGAAATAACGGCCCATGTCACAGGATTGTTTAAGTAAAATTGAGAAAGAAAATCGAGATTTAAAGATACCCATTTTACCAGTATGTAATGTTTTTGTGGTCGGTACCACTGGTCAGAAGAATAAAAATGTCAAAACACAGGCACTTATTGAGGCTATGATTTGTGAAAAAAACATGACTATTATTGTACTGGTAATAGAAGGCCTAAATGTGCCCATTATCTTAGGGTCTGATTAGTTAATAGGCTTTGAGTTTAGCATAACTTATCCGACGAATCAAATATCAATAAATAAGGAACAGTATAATATGCAAATTCCTTTGGTGAATAAAGTAAGCTCAAATTGACTTATGATTCTGGAGGAAGATAAACATAAACAGGGATATGTAATAGTCCACAATAAATTACAAAGGGCAAAATTAACCATGCCAGTGTACCATGGGAACAAATTTAACAAAAGATTTGTTAAATTTACTCAACCACGAGCAAATTTATTAGAGGGTTTGAGACTGTTTTAGGACCTGAAGTTTTGGATTTTGTAGTTTTGTATGTGGAAGACATTGTAATCGACTCAAAAACCATTGAGGAACATATGAGTCAATTGGGACAGGAGTTGGACAAGTTTAAGTTAAGGGGGATGACTGTCAATTTAGAGAAATTCTCCTTTTTGTGTAAAGAGATAAAATTCTTGGGACATGTGATCTATCCTCGGGGGGTGCAGCTGAGGAAGGAAAATCCAGAGTAATTAGAGAATTCCCCGACCTCAAAAACAAATATCAACTTAAAAGTTTTCTTGGACTAATTAATTATTACAGAAAATTTGTAAAAAACCATTCGGTTTTATTGTTACCTTTGTTAAGTTGATTAGAAAAAATGCACAGTGGAACTAGGGAGAAACCGAGCAAGTAGCAATGGAAACCATTAAACAACAATTTATCAAGATGGTAATGTTGAAACACCTAGATTTGTCACGGCCTATGTGTATCTCTTGGGATGCCAGTGGGCAAGCAGAGGGATCAGAACTATATCAAATCGATTATGAGGGTCATAGGTGCCCTATATCTTTCACCAGTAGATTATTCCAAGGTCCAGAACTAAACTACACCATCACGGGAAAAGAATTGCTGGCAATCGTATTTGGATGCCAATAATTTCGCATATACATATGTGGAAGAAAGGTTACCTTGTATACAGATCATAAGGCCCTAATATTCATAAAGAAATGTCAATTGTTACCTGGTAGGCTAACTAGATGGATCCTCAATTTGTAAGAATATGACTTAGAGATCCAACATAATCCAGGTCAGGAACAGATTGTGTCCAACACTCTATCACGGTATCCTCCAGAAGGGGCAGTCGAGCCAGCAGGGGATACTGAATTTCATATTCTAATTCAAAAAAGAAGGGGAAGGGCACTTAGTGAGGAATATAAGAGGATTAGGGTTGAACTACCTCTATTTCAAAGAACAGAATCTAAATTAGGAATAATCATTGCAGAGTTTAAAAAACCTAAGGTAGGAATTGAAGAAAAGTATCAAATTTATGAAGGTGTATTGTTTCAATAAACCTCAACAGCCAATGTATGCACAATCTTCATCCCCAAAGAACTAATAGTATTGGTAATAAATAGTTGCCATGATTACAGTGGACATGTAAGGGTAAGTAAATATTTTATAATTTTAAAGGAGTCCTGTAACTTTCCATGCATGAGAAAAACGATAGCCAAAGTTTTAAAAGGGTGTGAGATATGTCAGAAGAGCAAAGTACCTAATATCAAATATGAAGAAATGATGAAGAATGTGTTAGCAGAGAAACCATTGCAATTGGTCTTAGTTGATCTTTATGGGCCACTGCCAACAAGTGTCAGGAGTGTGAGGTATCTTTTTGTAGCTCTGGACATCTGCACTAGATACGTAAATTTGTACCCCATTAGAAAATCCACGACAATAGCAGTAACCACTAAAATGGTTCAGCATTATGTTGATGAAGTAGGGATACTCCAGACTATTGTCTCTGATCATGGAACTCAATTTAACACTCACTATAATTGGAGAAATACACTATTAGACCATGGCATCACTGTGAAATACACCGCGGTGTATCACCCTCAGTCAAATGGATTAGAATGTGTCAACAGGGAGCTAGGCAGATTTTTGAAGCTATACTTCCATCCCAACCATGCCGGATGGGAATCGCACATTGAGAGAATAAAAGTTTGTTTAACTCAGTAAGTTATGAAAGTACAGGGTACACGCCACTTGAGCTTATGAAAGGAGTCAGGCCGGAGAGAAAGTTAGAGCAAAGTTTTAAGTTTCCTTTTAGGGTAGAATTGGATCATCAGACAAAATTACAGTTATCTATTAAGAAATTGAAGTATATAGCTGAAAGACGCACTAACTACCATGACAAAAAAGTTCGGAATCCCATTAGTTATGAAAAAGGTGATTTAGTACTAGTGAAAAGTCAATCATATGTCTTCCACCTTAAACAAAGAAGTAAATAAGTTCTTTCTGCTATTTGAGGGTCCTTACAGATTGCTCAGAAGATAGGTCACAATGTATATTTGGTTCTGAATAAGAAACCCACTGGGTTAAAGAAACGTTCAATGTAACATAAATGAAGCCATATTTTGAAGAAGTTACAAAGATAGAGGGAGAGTAGGAAATTAAGGCCGAAGTAGGAGTAGGTGTTGTCTTTTCATAATGATACAACTTTTATATTGTGAATTTAATTTAGTGTATAATTTTACCATAACATGGATATTTTATATTTTGCATATTATTCCAATGGGAAGCTTCAGAAATATCGCGATCAAAATCAGATCTACCAATTTAGTCTGGGCTGTCAGAAATTTTATATTTTGTGTATTGTCAAGGGTGTCATCCTGATTATGTGCAGTGCGATGTGTAGCGCTTTATTTTCGTGTGTTTTTATTTTATTATATTAACATGTGAAAATAGTGTACATAAAAAAAGCTAGCTAAATATTTAATTAATAATTTCTCTTTTATATCACTAGCCTAGTAAGTTATATCGATTAGTGTGAGAATATAAAACTTTTCTGCCATAGAACATTTAATTCATAAAAGGAAATGACAAATCAAGATGAACATTCTTAGGACTGTTACGTGAGAAATTTCGGAGTAAATGATAAAAAATTTAAATGATGTAAAATAAATTATGAACACTACCCACGTCAACCTGATGCTACTTTATATAACAAATGTATAGGTTTCCTATGTATTTTATTTATATATAAGATATAGTTGTGTTATAAAATGTGCAGAGGGCTCAATGTAAAAACAAGCTAACCGAATTACTTCCTGATTCATTTTTCTTCTAAAATTAATCCATAAAGTAGGGGAATACTGTAATGATCCCATTTAATTGAATTGATGTCTAGTGCTTTTAAATTTAGGTTGTGTCAATTTTATTTAGTCTGACTGTACTGTTGCTGTTTTATTTCCGTATACGTGTAAGCAGGCTACTGTGAATAACATTCATTTTGCTTGTTTACAGCCCTCGCAATAATTAAAGAAAAAAACTCGCACTGCAGGTGTGAGAAAGAAAGCAATATGCTTCATTTGTAAATTATATTGTTTTTATGTTCTTTTTTTAGAAGTAGTTTTACTTATGTCCGTAAGAGCTCAGCAGCTCCCGGGCTCAATCTGAGTTTGAAGTCTGGTAATTATGTTTGTTTTGATTTTACTAGACAGATTTGTTTACTGTCGATTCGGGCTAAGACGTGTGTTTGAATTGAAGTATAGTTATTTAATTTCTGGGGCAGTATTAAATCATTTATAAATTCAGCAGAAGATTCGAGGCCAAGAAGATTTGAATTTCAGATTTTGAATAAGAATTCTGTAATGTTTAATGATTGGACCTTAACCTTGATACCTTGAGCATTTCTTTGTTATATGTAATATATGACATGGTGAAACATAAGTTTGTCATAATTGTGTTTGTGAGCAGTGAACTAGCAAGTTGTGTTTAAATGTAACGATTCATTGATGTCATGTTAAATAAATAGTATAGTAGACTATGTTAAAAGAATCTATAAAATTAAACTAACTTAGCAACATTACAAATCCCTACGTAGATTTTGTGGGGATAAGTGTTAATACCACTAAAGAACTGGAAGTATTCATTCATTAAGCTAAAGTTGTTGTGGCTGATAGCGGGTTTTATCTGAATGCTTGGATATATACTAAAAATGAAGAACAGGTTCCCAATATACTTTGACTTGTGTGAAATCCTAAAAGGGATGTTTTACAGCTAAATTCAAAGATTAACAAATGTAAGAGGTTCAACACGTTACTAAAAGGCAAATACTGTCACTATTACATTACCTATTTATCACATTGGTATATATATATATATATACTCTTGTTACATTTGAGCTAAGATTAAATATTGAGTCACATGTGAAAAAAAGTTCACTTACCACATTAGGAAGTATTCAGCTTTGGAGAAGCAGTGACGCAAATGGATGAAGGACTTGTTAGATTTTAGCACCGCATCTTTCCACCCATTTGGGTCAGTATCCAAATTTGCGTGGAGAGAGAAAGTGGAGAGCCATTTATGAAAAAACACCCTCAATACACCCGAATGAGATTGGAATTTCGACCTTCCCGTCATTGGCAGTCTAATCTACCACAAGATGTATTGTTAGACCACGTGGCCACCGAAGAGTTTTAAATGTTAATGTTGAAGGAACTACAAATTACTCATGGGTCTGTAAGTGAAGAATAATATAGCATACATGTATTTTGTGATGCCTCGAAAGATGTTTATGTTACTGTAATTTTCTTTCAATCCAGATTTGAGAGAAATGCTCATGTCCTAATCCAAGCCAGATCACATCAAGCACGTCAAAATATTGAAATTTATCTAGACTGGTATTTATAGATGCAAAAAGAGTTACACGTTTGATGCACTTCAATGTGTAAGCCTTGGGATAGAACAATGGGCCAGTATTCATGTAGTCCTCTTCTACTACAATCTTCCCCTGGATACACCATGGTTACACCAGGTTACAAAACCCTGCTGAGCTACCTTCAAGAGGTTGTGAGTAAAATCCGTTAATGTTATCAAGATGGTGATGGTATATCATGGTTCAAACAGTAAGGTGGAGATTTCTCTACTATAAATATAAATTAAGAAGCTGAAGCTGTTATTGATGAGCGAAAAAATATACCAGTGCTCGTGTTTACAAATCTGGAAACCAGTGATAGGTATTGGCATCATTTCTATAAATTTGAGAAATATGAAATGTTGGTAGCATGGCTTCTTCGGTTTGCTAAAAATTCCAAAAGAATGCTTAAAGTAATATTTGAGGGAGAGCTAGCTGTTGAGGAAATGTTGTTTGCTTAAGTAAAAGTGTTAAAACTTGTCCAATCTAAATATTTTCAAGGTCTAAACGATAAACGTATTTTTGCTCTAATTGTTTATGAAAATGATTTAGGACTGTATAAAATGAAGACAAGAACTGTACTGAAACAAGGTACACCATACTTCAGATAACTTTTAATTTTAAATTACTATCATCCTGTATCCTATTGACTAATCTAGGATTAAAATGTGAAACTATAATATGCTTGCATTCAGGAAATTCTATGGCAATTAAGAGAATTTTTTTGAATTTTTGGAGGCAGGGGAACAATAAAATCTGTGATTCAGAAATGTGTGAGATGTCACAGACAAGAAGGAGAATATTAAGAAATAGGTGTACCAGACTGGGATATAGCGGATAAAAGGATTCTCTTGAGCTGAACAGAATATCTCCAAAAGCTATTAGTAGATCTTGGAAGATGTTTTCATCAAGGAAATTCGGGAATTATGTTGCATAAGAAAAACCCCAAACAATGGGTGGAAAACTTTAAGGTGGGTGATGTTGTTTAGTGTGGGTTTGACAACAGTAAATGCCCCAAGTGGCCTCTATTATGAATGCTTGAGCTGATCCTCGGGTTATAGGGGTCCTCTGCTTGATCGACTAATGACCATACAGGAAACATCCTTACTTCTTTTCAAAGGTTTTGCACTCTATAACATGGGGAGGATGGAAAATGTTGAAACCTAAAACTGCTGAGATACCTATTGAATATATTTCATATTCAGAGCAGTTTAATTGACCTTCTGTGCATAGACATACCAAGTGCGTTTAGAGTAGTGGGGCTACCAGCCCGATATGTTGACTAATGAATAATTGTTAGGCTATAAGACAAATAATTATCATGTTCAATTGTATTTAATTAATGTTTTTTTAGTGATAAATATAAGCTTAATTTTAAAGTAAGCATGTTGAGGACAACTTTAAGGCTGATAAGATGTAAAGCTTCAGGATTGCTTTATCTTTGCTCACTATTATCTCCATGAATGTTGATTCTCCTGACATACAGTTTGTTTTGTTTTAAAGGAGACGTTGCCAGCCTGGTTTTATTCACATGAGTTTTTCGGTGGTTTTACTCTTATCAATGAATCGTTCATGATAAATCCTTATGGATATTTTATTCTAAAAAGTAACGTTCTCCATTTTTAGGCAAAGTAGTGAGAAATTCTGTAAAACATATTTATTTATTTTACAAATGTATTCTCACCTAATGATTTATTATTTATTGGTTATTTTATGTGATATGAAGATCAATACCAATAGCTTTTTTTGTATTGACAAATATTACATTATTTTTAAATTATCTTAACTTAATACAAATTAATTATAGTTTCTAGAAAAGTTAAATTTTTCTCTACACCAAAATCTAAGAAATTTTCTTTTGTATGCACACACTTGACTATTTATTTACATATTATTAATAAATTATTGTATTTGAAAGTAAGCCCACCAACCTATGATTAATGAAATCACGTTGAAAATGTTAAATCATAAATTTTCTCTTAACTTGGTTCCAGGTTTCTATGATGAAACCACTTTAATTTGATTATCAAGATTTTTTTGTTTTAAAATTATTATTTTTTATTGTTTCGTAGTCTAAGATATGTAACGTCACTTATATAAATACTTTGTTGGTAATAATCTGGCTACAGGAATACAGAAAGTTAAAGGTAGTTTATTTTCGTTTATTACTTTAAGCCCCCGTCTTCCCATCTACTCCTTAATCCTTTCACAAATACCACTTTTACTAGAAAAGTTTACTAAAACTCAGTCACAGCGTCGTATTTTTTTTATCTGAGAAACGAAGACACTCAAAAATTATAATTCAAATTGCAAAACAGGATTTATTGCCACCTAGGCTCTAAATGCCTTCAACGTTCTTCTGGAAACCTATTAAATTTGAATAACGTCATCTTAAGTTTTAATAAATTCATTTAAATATATGTTATAGTCAAAACCCAATTCCAGGACAAACTAGTTATGACTAGGCCGAAATGATACATCCTGTCGCTTGTAGGATAAATTGATATAGCCTGATGCTACTTAGCCGATACTAGTTTTCATTCTTCTTAAACCTTAAAACCAATTGACCTTGGACAGGTTTCATCATTCACAGTTCACATGAAAATGTTGTCAGCTAACCTAACCTAATCTAGTCTAACCTAACCATACCTAAACCTGGTTTGGCCTCATAAAATTGTAGGATATAATAATGTATCCTCTGAGCTCGGCCAAAATTACAGGATTAGCGAATTTAGACTAGGCTAAACTATTACATCTTAAGGCTCTTATGATGCATCAATTCGGCCTATTCCGATCTAATTTGTCCTGGGGTCAGGTTTGGATGTAACATAATGCAAAAAGTATCTATCCGTGGGTGCTGGAGAGATAGTCAAAGCATAAACATATTTCTTATAGTACCAAAGACTATATACAACCCTAGTAATGATAAACAAATACAATTTTTACCCGTATTTATTCAAATAAACTGTAATCTTCATTTACACTTTATTGAAGTGATATTTTTGTTTTACTTGGCGGTTTGTTAAAATGTAAAATCTAATTGTTTCATCTTGAACCATACTGTTTGCATCATGTGAGTTTGGCACATTGTGGTGAGTTTGGAGTCGTTTGTATGCAGCCTGGAGCTGTATCGCAGGGGGTTGTTGTTAATCCACCCCAGCCTTCACTGCGTCATGGAGCACTGCAACACACCTAATGATCCTCACTTGCTTTCTAAGTCAAATAGAGATGTTTAACTTACTTTTTGAATAAGTGTATGTACCCACATATATTTTAAATTAATATGACCCATAGGCCCTAAACATTCACATAATTATAGATTAAACATCTAAGCTATTATAGCTGTTAAATACAGTTATAGTCATATATAAATATCCCAAGATGGTAAGAGAATGTGCGTACTAAGCCAAAGATCCCGAGTTTGAGTCCCGGATCCAGTTATCATATTTCAATTTAAGAAATATTTATGTTATTGTCAAAATATCTATGATCCATTTAGATAGGTTTTAAATCCTATAACCGGTTGTATGCTACTATTACATTATTTTTTTAGCACTTGGTCCTACAACTTGTATGGGCTATGCACATCCGTAGTATCTTAGTTAATGTGTTTACTATGTAAAAGGCGGTATTTAGAGGAATTGTACACACAATTGCGTTGAGGTGGTGTGAAAAACCATTTAGTAAAAGCCACCCTGAGTACATACCACTATGACTCAAGTCTCGATTTCCCCATCATCAGAAGTATAGTCTATTGTAAGAGTGACGTCTTAGACCATAAGCCCATTAAAGTGGGTAATATGCTATTACATTATCACATTCCATGAATATCTTGAAACCTATCTTCTCATAAATGTCTGCTGCTAAACCTAAGTTATATGTATACATATTTTGATATATATGTGCCTATTGATTATACGTATTGTAGATAGTCAAGTGTTTTACTTGTGATCTAGAGCTCTCAGACATAAGCTACAGTTAAACCCCACTATTGAAAGAAACATTTTATTATTGTAAAATATTAGGTATAGTTCACATTTTATACAGTTGATAGAGTCAAGTTATTTAAGGGTACTTGACAAAAATGTAAACATTTATTCAATTGGTATTTGAATTCAAGTTTCAAATGAATTTCAATCTGAAGTAGAATTGACGACCGGTATACTCGTATCTATGCTTGGAGCTTGAATCGAATTAAGGCTCTATATTCTTTTCCGATAAAGACCTAGTTAGAGGACAAGAAAGACTAACTACAAGGTTAGGGTTTAGTTAGTAATATGAAACATAAGGACTCAATCATAGCTTTAAATGAAAGTTTTAATGATACAATGTTCTACAGGGCAAGCCTCCCAGCCCGAATGTTTTGGTGTTAGCACAGTCCAGATAAATAGGAAATGGATCAATTCTTACTACCCAAAATTACGGGTATATGAAAAACTCACCCAGTGAAATATGCCAACATTAAGGAATGTGCGAAATATGCCGCCACCTAACGCCCGTATACCTGTGCCTGGGAGGGCACTGACTACTGACCATAGTAGAGCAGAAAACCCGGTTGATCCCCCCCNGTCGAGGAAAGATGACAAGCAAAGAAGGCGAAGTTGTGAGCACAACCGAGCATAAATGTGGCGCACCAGATGAAACACAATTGGAGGTTAAGAAAACTCCTCAACAAGCAAAGAAGTGGGCCCATGAAGAAGATACATTTATTTCCAAAATCTACAATTAAAATTAGGTTATCTTCATAATTGAGGCTACGAATTTGTCACAGAGAGGCCTGCTCAGGAGGTAACAAAGGGTTCTCTATCAGCAAAAGTGCAAATCCCAAAGAAATCTAGCAGAGCTAGAGGAGGAGGAAATAGTTATTGATAAAGTTTTTGAAGATGAAAGATGGCAGCATCTTTCTATTGGTGGATGACAAATCTGGTAAAATAATTTTAATTTTCAGTGGAAAGAAAGGAAAAAAGGATTTAAATGTCATGAAGAGTTTACATGGATGGAACTTTTAAAAGCTGCAGTAAAGAGTTTGTGGAGATCTGTTTGATTCAACATGTTTGAAACAAACATATACCCCGCTGCCTTTTCTTTGTTGCCAAATAAGAAGAAACAGACACACGTCAGACTTTTTCGACTAATTCTTGAAGTTATACCTGACTGGAGAGCGAGAACAGTCTACGTAGATTTTGAGGTAGCATCAATATCCACTTTATAAGAAATGTTCACCTTGGTGGATATAAAAGGATGCAATTTTAACATAAAAAAGTGTATCTGGAGAAGATTACAAGACTTGGGCCTTACGTGAGACTACAAGGAAAACTAGGGAGTTCGTCTTAACATAAAGACATGTGCAGCCCTTACGTTTCTCAAACCTGAATATGACTTCGAAGGCTGATTGTAGATCTATTCTCACGCTCCTGAAAACATAAAACTGAGTTCTTCGATTATTTCATCGAAAGATTGTTGAAAAATAAATAAATCCCAATACACATTTTGATCTGCCACAAGAGATGACACAGGCAAGGCGTCACACCAAGGGGGTGCGGGGGTTGGAGGGTGTCATCCCCTAATGTTGGTTAAAAGCTTGAAAGCTGAGAATTTTGCGAGATTTAAGATCTGGAGTTAGGACATTTTAAGCGTATTCTGTACCCCATTACGTTCTATTATGAAAGTCCTTAACCACAGACTTGTACAGACAAATTTAACATTTCCCAACTGTTGATACCAATTCTACAAAAAATCCCAACCTCAAAAATAATTAAAAATTGAAAGGAGATTCCTTCTGTAGTAAAGTATTAAATGCTTATTTAATCAAGTAGTCTAGTAGTGCCTTTGTCGGTAGGCAGAAACAAAGGCCAGTCAGTTTATGCCTAATGTGGTACGGAAACGAATCATAAGGGAACATGAGCTGCCCATTTTCAAAGTTTCACTCAGCCAGCAATGCTTGAAGCGGTAGCATTGTCAGCCAATGTTTTGTTTTGTTTATGGTTCAGTGTTTTTAGTTGTGACTTTCGTGGTTGCTAGACTGTCACAGTTTTATTATTCAAATTATAATAATATGGTGTACAGCCAATGCCTTAAACTAGGGCTTTATTAAATTTTGAAGGCATAAATGCAGTGAATGTTTTGCAACCTTTTATGGTTTTCTTATCGAAAGCTCTGGCTGATGAAATGAGGACATCGAGATTAGTGTTAATGCTTGACTATTTCACCCTTTAACATTTTCAAATTTGGGATACTTTTTAAATTTGTTATTTAGTGTTCAATTTGCGTGAAATTCCGTATAGTCATATTGTTTAAAGTGCTGATTTCAAATTTACCATAGGCCCCTAAGTTATTTAATAAAATGCTAGGGGAAGACCCTTCACTCTCACGCACTAAATTACAATATATTTTGAATAGTTTATTGACGTACCAGTAGTAACATTTTAGGGCGACCTCCGTGAGACTATGTAGCAGGACATTGATAGACAATTATCAAAATACTGTAGAAATATCGATAAATTCATAATTTTATTGCTTTAGTTTACAGTTGAAAATGTCTTTAAATAAACATGGTCAAATTGCTAATTTTTTGATAAAGTGACGAGTGAGTTCTACATCTCAGGGAGTTAACCAGTTAAATCCTGCTTCCAAGTGTGTTATAATAAACCAGCCGTTTCCAACCTGGGGGTCGCAGCGTGTTTTGGGTGGTATCGTAATATAAAGGTTGCATATTTATATTTACTTTTTCAAGAATTTTAATGATTATATGAAGATGCGTAATTCTAATAGAAATGTAATCTGTTAAAGTGCTAAAAATGGCCTAGTTACTGCTAAGGTTCCTTTTGGTTATTCCATTCTGATAGATTCTAGCTGACTTGTTTACTGTGGCAGCCTTGTAATGCTGTCAGCATAATATAATATTAGCCCCCGACCTCTGGCTTGTTGGGTCTATTTTACTACATATTAGTCGCATATAATCATTATTATAAGCAATCTATAGTAATTAAAACAAGCATTGGTGGGCATGCGGGTTTAATGTTTGGTTTAGTTTGTTGTTGAAGGTGAGGAATCATCCCCCAACCCCTGGCTTGTTGGGTCTAATTTACTACATATTAGTCGCATATAATCATTATTATAAGCAATCTATAGTAATTAAAACAAGCATTGATGGGCATGCAGGTTTAATGTTTGGTTTGGTTTAGTTTGTTGTTGAAGGTGAGGTAAAGATTTTAATTATGACAAAGGGTATTTTATTCTAATATCCTTCAAAGCAAATAAGGGTACATTTCCTCTAAATTTTACCTATCCCACTGGTGTAGTTAACTGTAGATAGTCCGGGCTGGTAGTAATACACAGTGGAAAAAACTTTAAAACTTTAAAGTTATCAAACGGTTGCGATGGCCTTAGAGAGAAAAGTTGTGGTCATAAACTACAAAATGTTGGAAACCACTGTGATAAAGTCAGTTAAATGTTTAGATCTAAAATACACCATTTTAACGATATCTGCAAATATAAATAAATATACTTAATCTCAATTGGATATTTAGCTCAGACGCAGGTAAACTGAAATAAATAGTATTTAAAGTTATTCCCTTATGCACTGAAAAAGCCTTGTAGCTTTAAAATTCCAGTATGAACAAATACATAAATTAAAAAATAAATTTGCCTAAAAGCTCGGTTCAGACTTGATTATCACCCCAAATTTTAAAAAAGTGATGGGAGACTCCTTCCCCCCTCTCTCCTCCCGTTCTCAACATTACCCTTATTGTACTCTTCTATGCCACTTGGGAATTTTTCTAATTTTGGAATGCTTAGATTTGGGCAAAAAAACTGGTTAACCCCTCCCCCCCCTCAAATATATTTCGTGCAACGCTCCTGGACACATGACCAACAAACTCAGTTGAAGGGTGGAACCACCGACTATAACAGCATGGTTAGAAGATCCAACCCGAGAATCAAGGAAGTGATCCAATGTTTGAAAACACAAGTGGAACACTCAGCCTGCATGCTTATGAAGTTACAGTTGGAGCTGGAAGGATAGAAGAGAAAAACCGCATACAAGAAGTTGGACGAGAGAATTGAGAAAAGTATCAAGAAGTATGAAGTAGCTGGTGACACAAGGGGGTTGTCTTAAGATCATCTCCTATCTTAAAAACCTGGAGTAAATGAAACTCAAGCTCCCAATTCATGACGAAGCTATATCTTCTTCTAACTGCTTTTAAACACGCCTAAATGATAGAAATATGCTTAGTTTTAAACATGCCTAAATGGTAGAAATGTGTTTAGTTTTAAACATACCTAAATGGTAGAAATGTGTTTATCAATGACATAAATATATTTATATCATTTGGACAGTCAAAAGCCGTGATAAATAGTAATGGGAATATATTTTTGTATTACCCCCCCCCTCTCACATTCTCCCCCCATCTCCATTTCACTAGTCCAAAACCCACGAGGGTAATGAATGTCCTCTAGCCCACGAGTGGCGGATTTTTTCGCGATACTAAAAATACATTTCATATTTAGAATGATACAAGAAATTACCTTAAGGGACATATTCTGAAACACACTCCATATGGTTTTAAGAAAAGGGGGAGATACTTTAATGTCTATCAAATAATTGTGTTTTGATTTCAAATTCTATATTTTGTATTTCTTTTTTCATGTATTTTAACTGATTAAATTAGATGCATTAAATTATCAAAACCAATAAGCTGCAAGTATTTGATTCTTTATAGTATTCGACTCAGTAGCTTGCTATAGATGAACGTGTAAATTATTTCAATAACATAGACTTAATACTTTTTAAACATTTACATATTTACTAACACACATGCAAATTACATTTTTAAGTAGCAGTTTGTTTTTATTCACCAACTTTTTATCTTACTGTGGTAAGGTTTTAAATGTATTTCAAATCAATGATGGATTAGTTATGTAAAAATTAGATATTTTATTTTTACCTTTAGAAGGTCAGGTTTATAAATTGCTCGAGGCACATCTCGTGGCGTTATTAGCTTTTAAACATCACTTCTTATCAGACATTTTTGTGTGGACATATTTTATCTGACATGCTCAACTAGTGGTAATTTTAACTAACTAACATTTCATATCATTCATAAACCCACACAAGGACACCTCTGTTCCATCTTCACAACTCTGACACTTTTGCAAAATACGATGTTTCACTAAGCTCACAGGTCATGGGAATATAAGGAATCTCGTATAGTCTTATTATTGTCAAGTTTGTACAATTTGCTTTGCTGACGAGGTTGTCAATCGGCATTCAAATCCTAGCCGTACGTACTGAGGCTGTTTTTGTATTAAATGGCTTCTTACGCTTCCTCCACGTAAATGAGGGTACATTAAGTCTAAAACTCTCTTCCCCACACCATTAAAGCGCTAAAATACTGGACGGATGGTAATACGCTATGCAAGAAATATATATATAAAATAATTGCATGTTTAGCTTTATAATATACATCCAGGCTAGTTGCACATTTACACCATTAAGAAAGAAATGATGAAGGTGAATTTTGGAGAAAGTGTATCATCATGTGCACAAATTCCACTACAATTCTTCTAATCTGCTTTGCTGCACATATATGCACATCAAATAGTAGAATAAGAAGAGGGACTTTGATTTAGTTAAAATGTATATATTTTTATTATACAAGTGTTAAATTTAAAATGGGTCTTTTTTCTTTGTCTTTCTTTGTATTATAATGTGTTTGAAATAAACATGGCCGAACTATTCACATTTAACTACGGTAGTGGGATAGGAATAAGGAATAGGCATTTATTTAGAGAGAATATATCTGGATTAGTGTTGATGGAAAGGGGAAAACAATTTAGTTAAAAATACACTTAGTACACACTGCCAGGATTCACATCCCAACTATATGTTACAGGTAAACATTAATAATAATAGATGATATTGATGTTTAGTCAACATATCCATCAAACCTTTAGGTGCTATATTACAAACATAAGTATTTTCAGTCGGTTTGCTAAGATTTTAAAGTTTTTTTAAATACATATATGTTTAGTGAGCTTGATATACTTAGTTTATATAATAAACCCATTACTATTGTATAATTTATGTATGTTATATAAAATGTATTTTAAGAACAGCTCCAAAAACCAAATCAACATCAAAGTCCGGTAGTTTTTTCCTAAAGTGTTTCTCACTTTTCCTCCACGCAAATGTGTGCACATTTCCTCTACAATTCTACCTTACTTATCCTGATTCCATATGAAAAATTAATATATGCGTATAGCCCTGATGGGTACTTATGCTCCACCATCATTTACATAATCGTCTAATATAAAGCAGAAAGTAAGTCTGTGTGTTCAGAAAAAGATAAACCGGAAAGACAGAAATTTCGCGGAAAGTTAGAGTAATTTTCTCATATAACTAGAAAGTATAAAAATGGGAAATTCCAAAACAAGGCTCTGGAAAATGGGGGTGATATAATTAGTAAAAAAACTTTAAAGATAAGGTATACAATTAAAATTGGGCAAACAGGTAGATATAGACAACTCCTGATAACCAAGTTAATCTTCGAAATCTTAAGTTTCCAAGAGTAATTTGGAGAAAAGAGTATGAAGGGGTTGGGTTGTGAGGGTTAAAACTACAAAAAATAGTAGAAATAACTATTTATTAGTAGTAGAAAATTGAAATTTGGCAAAGATCCTTGAAGATATCCCATTAAATCTTAACATGTGAAATTTTTAAGTGGGGGTTGAAGAATTGGTTGGGTGCTGGGATTCGACATTTCAAAGACTAATACATTAACCTACTTCTCTGTATGGTAGAGAACTTAAATTCTTTAAGGAGATATAGGGACAGCTAAAAAAGAAATTGTAAATTATAAATGTGTTAATGGAATTCCGGCAAATGAGGAGAAAGAAGCTACAATTAGAAAATATTTTTGAAATGAAGTAGAATATTGTAAGTTGGAAAACATAAAATAACTCCATATAAACAAACGAAACTTTGAATTTAAGATTTATCAAAGTGATTTTAAAAATGAGTTTTGGGTAGGGGAGTCAAAAATTTACAAAACTACAAATACTTTTCAATGTAGTAGAAAACTTATAATTGGAGGTAAAGGTAAAGGGGCCACTCAAAATAACTAGAAGAATATCCTCGAGATGTAAGTATAACTGGGGAGGAAATGTATAAAAATCCCTTCCAGACATGTTTCTATTTCGAACACGTTTGCGAAAGCCCTATTTTCAACCCCATTTTATTTCAAAAAATCATTTTTAAGATTGAGCTAGTAGTTTTCGTTTTTCAGCTTATCCTAAAAATATAAGTAGCTATATATATTTTCCAAATGTGTGTTATTTTCCAAACCCTTCAGAAGCCCCTAAATGATCTAGAAATCTGGGAACTTGCACATTGATAGTATAGACCACGGGACAGGATCTAAGGGAGCCTGATTTCCCATTTTGATTTTTGTATAGAGTTATTAAATTCGCTATCACTTTTTACACTCTTTCGTTATAACTGATCAAAATATACTTTTTTACATACAAATCCCAAACTTATATGCACCTATCAATTTGAAAGGCATGTTTTGTAAGGTTGGTTAGTACCACAATCAACCTGTTGTAGACAGATCTAAAATCTAGTAATAATAAAAATAATAATCATTTACACAGTAATACACAATTATTGACATTAATCAGACTCCAAATATACTTTCATAGTGTGTATAAACTTTACATAGCTTGATAAATTTATAATATAGAAGTGATAAATATGCCTCAAATGGATAAAATCTGATAAATGCGGGCTTCTTAAGAGCTGAACTGCAATTTAAGGTTAGAATAGTATATAATCATTTCTGAAAATTCACCGTTTCAGTAGCACGCTAGAATCATAAGAACTAGATTTCAAAGCCAGTATTTGTCCCGTATGTCCCTAACAGCCGACAAGATTGAAGTCGCTGAACTTCAACACCTTTAGGTCAATTGCAAATGGTGTGTTCAGCAATAGAGTATAGAGCTCACTGTGCCTAGAACGTGGGCAAAGCAGTGTTGTCAACTCACATTATCAAAATGTCGCCCGATGACATCTAAAGGGTCTCCTTTCCCTCTAGATTGGATTAGATTAAAGCGAGTTCTTCAATTTATTTTATTAGCGTAGGGGCTATAGCCTATTAGCAAAGTAAGTACAAGTTTTGCCTCTTTTAAATTATTGAAGGCAATATATGCTCAAAATATATTGACTTGAAATAAACCAGACACAAGATAAACATGATTGCAAATTAGTGTTCTAGTAAAAACTGCAATCTTTAAAAAGAGAGAGAGAGTACTTCATTCTTCTCAAAATACTTGGAGCCCACATGGGAAGAGAAATAGAGCCAATAATTCCAAACTAGGTTTCACTTTACCAATAAATTAGTTAAATTACCAATGGACTTTTAAAGCATCTTCTAGAAAATACAAAAAATTTAACATTAGTAATAAAATATAAAGACATTGTACTTAGATTTATTAAGTGAAATAAGAACAAATCAAAATTTAAATGGTTGGCAGAATTAAATAACATATGTAGTGTGTTAAGAAAACTCTATCTTGCTGCACTCTACCGAGGGTTTCACGAAGTTTCTATACTATGACCGTTTAAAGTTTCTTCAGTAAAACTTAAAACTTAAAGTCCACCATCAGTGGATACAATTCAGGATTTTTACTAAAGCAATTTATTTGAAAACTGTCTTAATGAAGACTAATTCAAGACTTTTATTAAAGCTGTTTATTTGATGTCCGATTTCCGCACGTCCATCATGGACTCTGCCTTAAAATATGAGTGAAGAATTACCCTGAGTATGGGAAGATTCCTGGATAGCTCAGTGGGTAGAACATTGACGTACTAAGCCAAATGTCCCGGGCTCGATTCCCATGTCTAGGTGTTATTTTTATATTTTCAGAATATTATATCTAGATGCAAGTAAATCCTCACTAAAAACAAATATAATAGCTTTGGCTATTTGATTTTCTAACGATGTTGATTGAATTATACATATATATATATATATACATATATATACTGTTTATCATTATAAATAAGAAGAAATTCTCATTTTCTCATGAACGTGAAAGGAACTTTCCAATTTTCATATTTTTCAGCAACTATTTGAGATACCTAATAGCTTATCATTGTAAAGTGTTATTACTATTACAGATAAAAAATCTTTTAATTTAAATATATTTTTATAAAACCAACAATTTCTGAGCTATAAGTAAATACGTATATAATATAAGTTACTTTTAATTCAGGTCTTTGGAAATTAATTAGATTCTTACGCTCTTTGGTGGACAAATATATTTCTCTTTTCTAAATTTTTCTATAACAGTGTTCCTAGTTCCTTATGCCATAGAGTAAGTAACAGTGTATATTATTTCATTTATGACCTTTGGTGTAGTGTTTCTACAACAACGTATATACCTATTATTTCGTTTCACAAATATTACGAGTTCTCAGTAAATGTATATTTTAAGATAAAAGCGAGATAAATTCAGTACGGCGTATCGTACCATTAAAAAAAATTCTTCTCATTAAAATGATAAAAAAAATCACTTGAATTGGAGAGATAAAACTAATAATCTACTTTAAGATTATGTTTCTACTTCATATTTCACAGAAAATTGCAAAAATATCTGAAAATTCTATCGACCTTTTATAAT
>CABFOW010005217.1:0-45291 GCA_902141385.1 Timema californicum
TACTAATAGTTTTATCAAAATCGTGATAGAGCTGAACACATGAATGACACTGTCTTGGCTCCCCTATGGTGGCCTCTTAAGCTGGTATATAAACTATGTTCTGGTATGGTCAATCAAATAAGTAATTTCACGTTAAACACCACGGATTGAAAACAAAAAAATGTTCATGCATTGCCACCTCTCCCCCTTTACGTGTTAAGTCTCTCTCTCCGAGCCAAAAAATAGTTGGAGGATATGTTCAATCTAGTTATAAACCTTTTTGCAATCAACACGTATTTAAATGTCAAAGTAATATTCATAGCATACAATATTGTCCATTCTTCTATGCCGTGTTACAAACTTTTCACTAGCCTACTATTGTTAAATCCTGTCTTCCTGATACGGATAACCTTCAGAACGTTGAGTTACTTGCTAACTTACCGACGTGCGAGTGCCATATGAGGGTCCCTGGGGTGTCAGCCAGGAATTTGTACTGGAAACTATTATGAGGTCCAATGGGGCACTGGGTGATGTAAGGGGCCCCATCCATGTACGGGTTTCCTGTCATTTTGAGGCCGTGCCAATGGAGTGTGATGCCACGGACCCCGAACGAGTTCTGGACGTTCACTATGACGGTATCTCCCAGACAAACCTGTACAAAATAAGATGTATTATTCCTTCTCCCAACAATTTACCATATTCTTGAAACAGAGACGTGGTTATTGAAAACATTAAGAGGTCTGACTATTCCTTCCACCATCAGTTTACCTGTATTATTGGCTCAAGGACTCGGTTATTGATAAAAGTAACAGGTTGTACTATTTTTTCCATCATCAGTTTACCTGTATCCCCGGCCAAGGGACGTGGCTATTGACAACAGTAACAGATTTGACTATTCCTTCTTTCATCAGTTTACCTGTATTTCCGGCTCAGGGACGTGGTTTTTGAAAACGTTAACGGGTCAGATTATTCCTTCCACCATCAATTTACCTGTAGCCCTGGCTTAGGGACGTGGTGATTGACTACAGTTACAGGTCTGACTATTCCTTCCATCATCATTTTACCTGTATTCCTGGCTCAGGGACGCAGTTATTGAAAACATTAATAGGTCTGACTATTCCTTCCACCATCAGTTTACCTGTATTCCTGGCTCAGGGACGCAGTTATTGAAAACAGTAACAGGTTGGACTATTCCTTCTTTCATCAGTTTACCTGTATCCCTGGCCCAGGGACGTGGCTATTGACAACAGTAACAGATCTGACTATTCCTTCCATCATCAGTTTACCTGTATCCCCGGCCCAGGGATGCGGTCATTGACGACAGTGACAGGGCGGACTATCCCTCCTGCTGCTATGCAGCTGGGGTTGGAACAGGCAGACACATTGTTGGGGCAGTCCCCACAGAGGTAGCTCATGGCTGTCGAGGCCGTGATGGTGAAGTTGTAAGTGCAGGTCATAGCCACACCCTCAACACAGTCTCTATAGCAAGCGTGCAACCCACCCCCTGAGGACATACACAACACCTTCACATAAGACTGGTTAAAGTTAAGGAATTGGTTAGTTCTCTCTATTGTACTGAGAACGCTCCTCCCCATACGGCCCTTGTGTGATTAGTTAAACATCCATCTTGTTCTTTTATTTGTTTACGGACTAGTTGTATTTCTACGAGATATATTAAATGTACACCAACTTAAGGGCAAAGGGTGAGGAAGATGAATTTTATATGGAATCACCAGCATTCGCCTGGAGTATGGACGGGAAAATACTGCTAAACTAACAATGTTGGTAAACCATCTTACTCGGTCGGGATTAGATGCCAGTCTCAATTTCCAGGTTCAGAGCTGAGTCCACTAGTCGATCTCGCTGGCGCGGAGTTAGCCCTACCATGTATTAATTATGATTTAAATAGTGTAAAACTTTCGTATCAGTGGGAACGTTGACTGAAGTATTAGGGCGATTGGTATAGTTTGCAAGTGTATAGAGGGTCTAGGTTTGAATCCAGGCTAGATGTAATAGGGTCGGATTTACCTAAATTATTTCTCACTTCATACTTACACAAATGAAAATGCATTATTTATATATTCTATCTTCCCCTTTCTTACTCCTGTAGTTTAGTTAAACGAAGATAATCCGGACAGGTATTAAGACGCGGTAAAAAAGAAAAGTTTAAAACTTTGATGCTTGATTATGGCATTTAATTTCTCCAATATTTACTTTAAAAACAGGCGAAGTACAGTACCAGCTATGAGTGTTGTCCTTACAATATATGGGTCTTTCGAAGACTATGTTTTTGAATCCCGTACAAAGATTTAAAGTGAAGAGCGGTAAAACACCAGCTTTCTTTTTTTAAACTTATAAACTCTTAATATTCGTAACGTAATGATAGGTTGTTGTAGTTGTTGTCAAAGGTCTCTCCTGCAGACCTATAATATATTTTAATTTTTATATGGGTTATTTAACGTGCAATTTCTAAACTGATTGATTATATTAGCACAAAACTTACACATTAACTTAATTATAGTACAATTGCAACACCCGGTGGTAAACTCCTAGCTCAATTTATTCAATGATTCTTTTTTCGATCTTGTTAGTAATCGAATCCATGACCTTTAGCTCAACAGGCAAATATGATACCTATTGAGATAAGGTGTTAAACTACACGTTTAATAAACTCACCAGCTATGACCCCATCTTCAACAGCAAATACCTGTGGAAAAGAAAGATTATTGAAACGTACATTCATATTAATATTATTTAACACGCAACAAAAATGTAAATGGTGTTTGAAATGATAGATATTAAACCCAGCACCAGTGGTCGCGTCATCAAAGGCGTCAGTATAGTCTTGTATAGGTATGCTAGTGAAAAATAGATCAGGGTTAGAATCCCAGTCTGGTGTGCTGATATGCTTATTTTCTCTTAATGGGTTTTTACAGTTCCTGCCCACAAATACGGGCACATATGATCTACAACGATACCTTACTCATGCTACTATATTGGTGTAACTATGCTCGTAACACGTGGCTCACGTAAAAAGAAATGGGCACGGGAAAATGGGTGGAATGGAAATATAATATCACCACCCCCTCTTGTATCTTTGTGTGTGGGCCTAGAATCTGTCAGGATGTTTATGGCTGGGTTTGAGGGGGAAGTGATAATGAATACTTGTGTGGGTTCGTGATTGACGTTAGACTTTGCTTTTAAAGAGGTGTAGTAATACTACCATATCTACTACAAATGTGATATTAGAAGTGAAGTTAGGATGAAAGAACTTAAAGAATATTAGGAAGCGTATGACAAAACGAGGTGTTATGAGGTTTACCAAATGGCCTGTCTGACTCCTAGGTGGTCCCTACATGGTCACTGAACCGGGTTCCCAGGGTTCGAGCGGCAGCCACCGGGACTGGTAACGATTAACCCGCGTCTTCGTCCACGTTGCCCCGAAACTGGCAGACTGACCCCTAGCCTTTGCTGTTCTGTAGTCAGCCCCGAGGGGCTCAATACCCCTAATTTTAACAGGGCCTCCAGCCTGGTTGCTCGCTTAGGGATGCTGACAACATTTTTGTGGTCAGCTCCTCTAGTTTATTTGTTTATAGAATAATCATAACAACCTCACAACGTTCGTTTGATCATTCGCAACTCATAACATACAATTTTACACAAACTTGCCTTCCAATTCAGATCGTGAGATTACACTATTAAATATATATTTTTAATTATGATCGGTGTTTGAAACTTTGCTTTTTCATCGCCTGATTGATTCAAATGTTACCACTATACAATATATCCATAGTTTTTAGTGTTAAAGATAGGTATCTTAAAGGTTAGGTTAATAAATAGAATATTTAACGAATCAATTTATTTGATGTCATACTTAAATTCACATTACACTTACTAATAAGTGTGTTCTAAACAAATATTTCTTCAATCAGGGATACATGTATGATATTTAGGAATAAAAAATAAAGCTTAATAGTCTAGGCCCGTTTTAACTAAAAAACGAATTTATTACATTAGATTTTGAAACAAGTATTTTGAGATTAGTTATTCATACATTGTGTTAGTTTTTGAAGATTATATTTATAGAACAGGTGCTATAAATAATATATTTTTAATACATATAAATAGTGCTAACATGTAACTGTGTAGTTCTTGACTGTGACAGATAATAAAGTTGATTACAAGAGAGCCAAAGATTAAAGTTGAGTTAATGTTGCCAAGAAACCGATTGTGCAAGCAGAGAGGTAAAAATGTTTCCCGACGGCGTAGAACGAATGACCTTGATTTTTTTTTTATGTTTAATGGTTTTCCTTTGAAAAAAAGATGCGATAGTACGATTCTTATATAAATCAATGTCAAGTGAGTGGAAAGTTTATAATTATATACTTGAAGTGCTGACATTAAAATTTATCTAATCCACTTTAATAACCACACATCATTGTTACCGGTAAAGTGACAGTTTAAATACTGATAAATAGCTGATTATAACTTTTTTTTATTATATATAGATTATCGAAAAGTAAATTTATGAGATGTTTGGCTATTAAGAAAACTGTTAATCACCAATGGAAAGTTACGGAAAACAATTTCAAGGTCATGTTCCAAGCATTTAATAGGAATATGGTTATGACACTGACAGTAATTTTAAGTAAGAAATATTAAAGAATAATCTTATCGTTTTGAGGAACTACAACATTTCCAACATTTTTAGCACTGCGTATTACTAATACCCGTCAGAGTTATACGCCTATTTACTAATTACAATAATGTGTTAAGGATGAGGTAGTTTTAATTCACAGGAAGTGCATCGAACTTGCATGGAGAGGGAGTGGGAAGCATTTTAGGGAAATTTGCCATGAGTGCTCTCAACCGGGATCGAACCCAGATCTTCCCATCTCTGCTAGCCTAATCTATTGCAAGAGTAGCGCCTTAGACTATGCTGCCACCGAAACGGATAGTTTATTATTATAGTGAAAATATAGTTTAAAGATGATATTAAACCAACTATTTTAAATATGAGAGAAAATAACATCCAAATATAATACTATCATGAACGTGGTAGTTCTTTAGATTTTTATTAAAAAATGGCACTTAACATTGTACTCGTAGTTAATAACGGAGTATATTTTGGGGGCACGTGGATCAAATGTCAATATTGTCTGGTTTAATAGATACAGTTAGGATTTGGTTATAATCATGGTTGGGCGTACTGTGGTGCGTTTTACTTAAATGATTTCCCTATCTCCCTCGACACAAATGTCGGTAAAATTACCCATCCTTACCCCAGTACTGTAGCCTAATTAAAGAGGTCATCTATTAGGGCTATGATATGCAGTTAAAAACATCTATTAAGGGGCTAGGTATGAATGATAAAGGTAATTTAGGGGAATTACACCCACTTTAGTGCGGAGAGAGTAATAAAAACACACAAGGGAGGGATAGATCACCTTTAGTCCAACCAGTCAGTATTCGAACCTGGATCTCTTTGACAACTGGCAACCCAGACTATTACATATATGACGCCTTAAACCGCTTGAAAATGGGTGCGGGTTGAAATAAACTAAATTATTATAGGTCTAAAAATATAGGATAGTTAATTAGCATCCACTTAAGTAACCACATGGTCTAAGGTGCTATTCTCGTGATAGAGTAGGCTGCCGATGACGGGGAGATCGAGACTCGACACCGATCGGGTGCATTGAGGGTGATTTTTCCCTAAATGGTTTTCCCTTTTCCCTCCAAAAAATGCAGGTGCACTTTCTCTAAATTCAACTTTTCTCATCCGTAGAACGTTAGCGTAATTAGTACATAGACGTATAACCCGAACGGGTCCTAAGACTTGGTGCTTAAAAAAGTTAGCACTTTTTAAAACGACTGATTATATCAACATAAAGAATACAATAAAATTATTTATTTTACTGACAAAACATTCAGTAACCTGACCAATAATTTGTCATTGTGATAAGGAAATCCCTATATTCACCAATCATAAATATTTCGGCTATGTCGAGAGTCTATTCCATTGTTAGATGCGTTACCGAATGAGCTAAGCTGACAAATATTTGTAGTTTGAGAGGACATAGTATTTTATAGACCCACTAGTTCTATCTATGTATGAATGTTTATCTAAGTAGGCCATGGGGTAGTGCAGACAGAAGACATGGCAACAACTACATTCTGTGCTGGGGGTCCGAGGTTCAATCCTAGGTCCCGGCACATATTTATATTATTGCTAAACCCTTCCTTCACCTCTGACCAGATGTATATTAATCAAAACTTGTGAATGTGTGGAATGCCAGGCCTCCCCCGTGGTTCGGATTCCACGTTAAACTGTAGGTCCTCCATTTCATCTCACAAATCACCCTACCATCACACATTAGCATAAGTGCGTATCGCCAGAACGGGTAGTAAGATGTGGTACTAATAATAATAATAATAATAATAATAATAATAATAATAATAATAATAATAAAATAAAATAATAAACAACTACATTTCGTGAACATATACCACTTTGCTTGTCTGTTAGAAGCTTGACGTATTTTTCACGAATATCTCTTAGACGAATTAGATTTTAACGCTTTGGGGTCAAATAGAAACTATTATTTTTTATAGTTACTAATAAGATGTCGAAAAGCAATTTTTAACTTTAAAGTATTTGTCTCTCTTATTTAAGCATTTATTTTAATATATTGTCTACATATTTAAAATCCATCTACGTAATAATACACGCGGTGTTAGTGTGTCCTTCCAGAGCTCTTTATTCCACTTACAGATACTCTAGGAAGTTGAAATTTGGTATGAGCGCTATGGAGCAAGCAATAGTTATGAAAAAAGCCCAAAACTTGAGAAATTCAATATGATGGATACAAAATGACGTAGAACTTACAAACTGAGTTAGAGAGAGCTGACATTAGGTATGGTCACTATGGAGCATGCTATATTTATAATATAAATGCAAACTTGAAAAAGCCAAGATGGAAGATCAAATATGGTGGACACAACGTACAAATTGAGTCTTAGAGAGATGAAATGTGATATGGACATTATGACACATGCCATCTTCGGAAGAAAAAATAAATAAGAGATTTGAGATATTCAAGATGGCAGATGCAACATAACCCGATAACCTGGAAGATCTAGGGACACAGCTTATGCTACCTCCTATTTGGAAAAATCTAATAATAGATCAAATAAACATAGAACAGACTGCCCCCGAAATCCGAAGTTGCTTTCTGTTGGGGACAGGGATGACCCCTAGTATTTCCTATAAATATTAAACATTTAAAGTTAATTTGACATATCAAATGAAAGATACATGAGAAAAAGGGAGGTAAAATTTTAACTTAAATTGAGTTAATTCTGCCATCTGTTAGACAATCATGAGACCTTTCTAATGGACTAATATTATGGTTAAAAGAGGTTTTTGTCATATTTAAATTGTTTAAAATAAATAAGTATAAGCTGGGGTCCTTATGGGATTTGAGGCATAAAAGTTGTCTTCACCTGTTGTTCACCTGTACCTTTCAAACAACATAGTAATAATGATAAAAGTGTATTGTTTAATTAACATTCTGGTATGGACACATCCGTAGGAGGAACTGTATTCTGCATGACGTCATAGAAAGAAAGGTTGAGGCAAAAAGGAGCTTAGGAAGTAAGATTCTAATATTGGATGATTTGAAGGAAGGGAGTTGAAAGAGGAGGGAGAGTACTGGGTGCATTGGGGGTCTGAGTTCATTGACAAAAGGAAGGGCTCTATCGTAAGACAGAACACATAGTAGTAACAACATTATTTGTAGATGTGCAAAACTAACCTGTTTAGGAAGTGCTGTGATGATGCTTATTAACATTACAAGAATACACCATGTGAAAGGCATAATTGTATTCTTCGTTCTATAATCAGACAGCTTTTAGTCCAGACGCCCTATTAACCACCAACTAAATCTGAACTTCCTTTATATTCAAACCTGTAGAGTGAATATTAAAAATAACAAGGTTAAAAATTGAAAATGGTGTAAGTAAGCGTGATGGGTATTCAAATGATATCATCCACTTAAATTATGTGAAATCAATTAAAGACACTTGAATCTCAAGGATGATATACCATTCATTATATCCTATTACTTAAGAACAAATATATTAATTTCATTATTACGTAAACATATTCCATTCAGGTAAAGAGTATGAAGAATAAAATAAACAGCTCATAGACCCTTTCCTTCTCACATTGACGACGTCACTCAACATTCCAAAGGCACCAGCTTTAAAAAACATTACTTTATTACTGTCTGCTACTTGCCTGAAGGTTATATAGTAGTGAAGTAAGGCAGTGAAGTTAAATAGTATAACATACATAATATATTTGATTAAATTAACAATTTATTTATTTATTTATTCATACAACATTGGGCACGTATTTAAATACATTATTTTATTATTGTATATTGTTGCATGTGGAATTGAGGTTATGGTTCGAGGTTCGGGTGAGTATAGCGAAAGTTTTTTTATTAATGTATTTCCCACTCTCCTTCTAAACAAATAGGGGTACTCTTCCTTTATATTCTTTAGTCTAGATATACAGATAGCTCAAATGGGTGGTGGGACGGGGAGCACAAGTTGTTCAATGAGAATATAATAAAGTAGTTTCTATTGAAGATGGCAATAAACGTGACACACGTTAGGTTGCATACAGACATACAAGACATCGTAGCTTAACACCGCCAAGCTGCGTGTCCACTATGTACAGAACCACGTAGCAACGTAGTATCGACACACTACGACATCGACGCGTCCCATGAGGTGGCGATCTTTTTTGCGTCACATCAAATAAATACTACGCGCCCATGTTACACCATTTGTTGCATGTCTGGACGGAAGTGTGTAGGACGGAAGTGTGTAACTTCAAAGCTTTGCTACTGAAGGAATCACCACAAGCTAAAAAAAAACTAATAGTTACTGATGATCTTCTTGAGGGGTAACAGCTCTTCTTCAATTCGTATCTTTCTGTGCTATTTCGGAATCGTTTAAATTAATTACATAGTCAAAGCTTGTAGGCGATATTCTTGTAATTTTTTATAGGCCACTTACTGCTTGAAATTTTAAACCCCAAAGTAAGTGACTCTCATTGTATGCGGTTCTACTTGTATATAACTGCTTCTGCAATCATCATATTTGCTCATGTGTTTTCTTTTTTACTAAATGATCAATAACTATATAGGCTGCTGCAGCAACAACAACGTCCACCTCACGTTGAACAACACAAAACAATGGGGTGACATTATGTTCGCTCAAGTGATACGCGGTGGTGTTGCATTACGATGTTCTGTCGCATGTATATACGCACCTTCTCTTTGAGAAAGCATAAGCGTATTGCAACTTGTACACAAAACCCACCGAATGAAATGAAGAGTAATTACATTAATTTATCACTATTTTCAAAAAATACTGTCTAATCCGAGATCGTTTATTTTTCACAATCTCAAATATGTTCTAAAAATGTATCCTGGACTAGGTTTTGAAGCATGTTTCACCCACCTATGCTTCACCTATTGAGATATTAATGCTATCATATACTTCCTGGAGTGACTTCCTATTATATCATAAGCAGGGCTTGGATTTTTAGGACATGCTTTTTTTTTGGTACATAACATACAGTTCTCATGTGCACATAAACTCTATTCATAATCTCCCGGTTGTAGAAATATATGATTTGTATCTATTTTTGAGTATTTTATTTAATTTTGATTTTTAAGTAATTTTTTGTCATTTGGTATTTAAAGGTTTTATTTTAATGATTAGTCATTTATAGACATCAACTTTGACCGATATCAATGTTTAATAAATTCATCAATAGTCAAACAGTATACTTTTCACCGCATATTTGTCGGACTGGCAAGATAATGTAGATCTCAAAATAATTATCTACACTCTTTATTTTGTGACTAGAAAATCCACATTCTTAGTAAATCATTGCAACTAAGCTGGTCAGACGTCTAAGGGTGCAGTTAGCTTTTGCTTCTGTAGCAGGTATTTGTAAGTGAATGTTCATATTTAGCGAAATATACAATTTTATTTGTTAAAGGTTTTTCGTTGTATGGATTGTATTTGAGTTTAAATTGGTAAAAAGTTTGTTTTGTATATTCATGTACGTACAGTATATTCTTTCCTAAGGTATGTTTACACTTTTGAGTAATTTTTAGGTCATCAATATTCTTGGCTTGCTCATAAGACTCTACCAAACATATTAGTATTGATGATCGTGTATGACAGCTTAATTCTAAAATAAATCTGCTTTCATTTGTTTATAATTCAAGCCATATTTTCGTGGTTGTAACTTTTTATATTTACTGTTTGCACTCTACATTTCGCTGGTTAGACAACTTATCTCAGTCATAAATACACCTTCCTTGCTTACTGAACTAGAGGACCCAGGCTCAATTCAAAGAATGGAAGTTTTTGAAATTGGTCTTGCCCTGCCACAGTGACGCACATATGGTTTGGGGCATGGGTGTTGTATTATTATAGAACTGGGTTATTTTGTAAGCTGTGTGCTGATATAATCAGTCTTTTCAGAAAGTTCACGATAATCTTCCCTAAATTATATCTATTTTATATATTCTGAAAGGTCCTTTCTATGATGATCAGACCAAGGCATCCATTATTATATCTCCTTATTGATAGGATCTTTAGCTCTATTTAACAATATATGTGTAAATTTAGTATACAAAACTACGTATCTCATAGTTCTTAATAATTTGAAACTTTATTAAAAGGTGCCACTTGACTAATGCACCAATATAAACTTTAGAATGGTGGTATATTGCCCCTTGCAAACCATCCATCCTCTTTTCACCATTGTCACACACATTGCATGTCGTGCTATCTCACGGCGCTCTTTCTTTTAAAGGCGTGATACATCGATTTGTTTATTGGAGAACTCTGTGTGGATGCGAGAAAGGGGAAAGACTATATTTTTCAAGCTATGACTAAATTTAATGGTGTCTTTATCTAACCGTAGCCTGGAGCCCTGTTATTATATTCTATGTTCGCTGAGCTAAGGCGTTTGGTGTATTTCTGAGATAAGACTATGTGGCAACTGGGTAGGTTAGTTGGCCTCTTACGCAAGCATTATGAGATGGCGTGACGTCAAATAGTGCGTTATCTGTAGGAATAAGCAGGCAGCACGGGTAGCTCAAAACATCTCGGGTTTTGCGTAGTGCACATGCTTGTAACTGAGCAAGGAATAACAATCTAATAATGAAGTGCTTTTATGAAATTCTAACAGAAGTACCCTGTGTGGTTCGAGGAAAACAAGAATTGAATTGCTTTGCTACCCCAGGCAGCGCTTTTCTTTGCATCATATAGACAGAATAAACTAATAATTTTATTTTTTCCGACCCAGTTTTTAATAAATTTAAAAAATCTAATCAAAAATTTAAAATTACAGCTTCAAGGTGGATATGTTTGTGCACAAGAACTACTAATTTTGAAATTTCAGCTCTCTACGTGCGATAGATATCACGTAATGTTCATGACACACAGACAAACAAATTCTTCATTTTATTAAAATAAATTAGATAAGATTAAGTTGAGTCAGGCTGGGTGATTTTAAGTAGTAGAAATAATTCTGCTTGGAGGGTTAAAATACTCAACAACTAAAAACATTCTGCTATTTGCAGGGTCAAAACACGCTGCTTCCAGAAATTTGGCCAGTTGCGAGGTTGAAGAAAGCCACATTTGAGGTTTTATAATTCCATATCTAAGAAATGTCACAAAATTGGAGGTTAGAGAGTGCTGTGACCAGAAAAGTTATACACATTTTAAGCAAAATAGTGCTGCGTCTAGAAAGTTACGCCAAATTTTAGGTGAGAACACGCTTTGTCCAGGAAAGTGAGACACGTGCATAGTTTCACCTATTCTTCTGATACTCGTGCGCGCGTACACACACACACACACACTCTACATGTCTATGAAGCGAATAACCCGAACGGGTAGTAATACGTGGTTCTAAATAATAAATACACGTCTCTAATTGCACCAACTTATTTTATTTATCAGTACCTTTTATTATATGCATTTAATTATTCTAATCGGGGTGACGATGAAGAAGGAAGTATATATAGTAGATATATATGAATTTCCATGAAGGAAAGAGCAAACCATTTAGGAAACAACATTCTCTGTACGCTTGAGTGGGATTTGAACCCTAACCTCTCCTTGCCTCCCCCACATTGGGGAGCAATACAAGACGAGCTTGACGTTTAGTCCGTGGGCCCATATAGTCTGGATTAGCTGCTGTTTCAGGCAACATAAGGAGCTGCGCCTCGTTCAGCGACCTGGGAACAATCCCACCCCCACCCCCTTCATGTTCGGCTCATCTAGTTCAGCTAATGTGTAAGTACGGGTCCTGATTCCACGGTGGTACGAGGACCGGCATGCTAATATAAACGACCACTGGGGAATGGGGAGGCCTCTTTGCCGCTTAGGAATAAAAAGTAAGGGTGCAAAAAAATAATGACCACGAACTGGTTAGGGATTACATTTTACTGCCATTACGTGATCCGCAATCGGTAGGACCTGGAAAACCTTTTATAGTGCACCCTCCTCCCTGGTGGTCGCAGCTAATTGGTGGGACAGTTTGCGTGAATTTCGGGGGAGGGAGTATAGTAACGTTTATTTAAAAAATGTTTTTTTAGTGATTTTTATTACGGGAATAGGTTTTGACGCAGCTAAGTGGCCAAGTAAAAATTATATTACCTAGCCACTAGACACTCATGGTATCAAATCTCAACCGCGTTTACAAGTATTGTTTCATAAATGTTATTCTACAAGTATGTAGTATGTCTTATATCTGCGCAAATATAAGTCTGCATCTACTAAACTAAAGTAACCTGCCTACTCATCTATACAGTCTAAGAAGTCGGGATTGCAATAAACTCGATTGCTGGTGACGGGGAGATTAAGGTTTTAAACCCATCAGGGTGCACTAGGATAATTTTCTACATATAATTATCACTATGGTTTTATCATCCACTCTCCACGATTATGCTGGACCATATAATTTAATACATCCTCATTTTTATTCCTACTATTAAGTCTTTAATACAGTTTTTATAATGTATATTTAAAAACCATTAGATATGATATTTTTAAACATCAGACTATATTTACAAATGTTTTACAAACCAACTGAACCTAATACTTCAGTCATGACCCTAGTGACAATAGTGTTGTAGATCTGAGTACTAGGACAAACCTATACACACGCACTAACATTTGTCTCACACCTTAACTCTGCCAGTAGCATGTTTTTTCACTAAGTTAAAGTTATCTGGTTCAATTCCCGACATATAGGTAGAATTGATCATTTGTACAATATTAGTTTCCCCTTTCACACTGGGGCTGGGTGTTGTGTCTGTTGTAAATTTAGGTTAGTTTACGTACAGATATAATCAGTCGGCTATTAAAGATCATGTTAAACACCTAAAATAAAATAAGAAATATTTATTTTTGTTAATGTCTAGGTTCGAATTGAGGACGTCAGTTAACCTGACCCATTGGTGATAAATATTGGCTTCTGATGAAAATATAAATCTACTGTTAATATTATTGTCGTGGTAAAGAGAAAAATACTATTCTATTTGAGAGCCTGAAAACAAAAATAAATAAGTGATACAGACATTTTGTTTAAGAAATGTCTATTAAAGTTAAACAATAATTTGAAATAAAAAAGTTTTATAATTTGTCTCAACGATCTTTTGGTGTTGTTGCTAAGAACTCTTGTATGGTTGGATGTCTGATAGAATGGATAGTGTGGAGGCAGTCATAATAATATACATTTGATTAATTTCCCAAGAAAAGGTCATTTACCTATTTTTTTGTTCTCAAGTCTTTCATTAATAACCATATTTATTTTTATTTAAGTTTAAAGTATGTAAAAGTATACCTTAACACCTAGAGCCTCTAACATTTGTTAAAAGAAAAGAGGCTTTGAAAATAAATATTGGTTCTTCGAATTTATGTTAGTTCAGGAATATGTACCTAAAGCATTCTGATTGCAGAGTCTCTAATACCCACATATTCAGCATATTATATCTTTACCCAAAATTACTCACTGGGATTTAAACCAGGACCACTAGTAGTGATCCTCTAAGCTGGAAGTCCCCATGAGTCTAAAGTGTCATCTCTTTTATTCATGGTGTGTGATCTATATAATAGTAATTATGCTATATTCTCATTAAAGATTTTATACTCACCAAGTTTTATTATTCATCCGGGCTATACACATTTTAATCATGCTTATGGTGTAGGGCCTAGGAAGATAGAATTTAGAAGAAATGTATCTATATTTGGAAGAAGGGAGGTTGATAAACAATTTAGAAAAGAACATCTTTAGTACACCCGGCCAGAATTTCAACCCCAACCAGACTTAGTGAACTTGACATTTAGTCCACGTTTCCATCGGTTCCTGTCATTATAGTTGCATTAACATTATATCTACAGAACTTATCTGAAATATCTTTAACAGTTTTGTTCAAAATAAATATTCATGGAGTGTCCGTAATCTCTAGTAGCAATTAAAGTCAACTCACGATGAACAACAGGTATTTTAAGATTACCTTAGGCCTTGAAATTGACTATCAAGAATCTTTGGAATGAAACAACAGGATATCGTAACACTCTATATGTTTACATTTAGAGAGAAGTGTCTATCTTATCGAAGAGACAAACATTTCAACTAATAGGAGTAACCTTTAGAAACAAAACAACACAGATGGCCTAGGCCTTGGTTAATACAATGGAAGCGTTGTACAGTACATCATACAGTGACTAGCTATTCCTGCCGGCTTTTGGTTTGGTTCTTGGTGAGGCATACGTATTGAATCGCTTAGCCAAGGGGACTAAAGACTATTTAAATATCGTCCCAATGATGGTACAAGTAATTCATATCCCGATTTGAAAGTTAAATATGTGTCAAGTCCACTATTAAATTTTACATACGTTTATTATGCAATTTAATTTGTTTTAAATGTATTAATTAAAAATATATATTTATACAATTATTATCATTGGAATATCTTATAGCTTAAACATTTTAAGGTTACCGTGACAAGGTAAATTAAATAAAGTGTTCAAGGATTCTAAGGAAAATTATTTAAAAACATGTTATAATGGCTGCCTGGGGTAGCAAAGCAATTCAATTCTTGTTTACCCCAAACAACACAGGGTACTTCTGCTAGAATTTCTTAAAAGCACTTCATTATTAAATTGTTATTCCTTGCTCAGTTACAAGCATGTGCACTACGCAAAACACATATTATAACATATTATTAAGATGATTAAATATTTATAGTTTTTCTTAGAAACATATTTAGTTGTGAAATTATCAAATATATTTGTATTTTTAAATTTTTATCTTCAACACATTAACTATTAACGATAGATGAGGAGGTTTGCTTGGTGAAAATGCACCTGCACTAGCATGTATAAAGAATGTGAAACTCGCAGTTAGATAAACATCCCTAGTGATTCCAATCAGGACATAAATCACCTACCTCCCTGTGACCAAGTGTAATAAGAATATAACGCCTTAGCCACTAGTATGGGAGATGTGGAGTTTTACATATTGTGTTAATATAGGCCTATATTTATAATTCATAAGAAATCATCTTTCCATATAACATTAAAAACACACCCAAAACTATGTCACTAGATTAGATTCAATTCGAATCGGTGCGCACGTGGTCTTATCATATACCTATTTTAGTCTGGTTTTCCCCTGATGGAAATATCAAGGCTGAAACCCAGGTCCTGACTCTACTAAGGTTTTTTCCTAAATGAATTTCCATCCTTTCTCCATGAAAATTTGGGTAAATTTTTTTTAGTAAATGCCTATATCCCAGGTGAGTAGTATGACATGGTTCACAAAATAAATCAATACATTCAAAGGGGACATCATATATTCTTGTTTATCACTGACTAGTCATTACGTCTAGATAACACAGTTACACATGGACATGTTTAAAAAACAAGGGAATGATAACTATGTTTCTATAATTAATTAGAGAGTAAAATAGGTGACCTGGTGGTCTAGGGGTAAGGTGTCAGACTTCTGTGCTGGCGGCCAGGGTTCAAGTCTCGGTCCCGGCACAGATTTATCTGATTACCAAACCCATCCTTCACCTCTGACACGACATCTTGTGAATGTGGGGAATGCCAGGCCTCCACCGTGGTTCGGATTCCACGTTAAACTGTAGGTCCTCCATTTCATCTCACAATCACCCTACCATTACACATTAGCGTAAGTGCGTGTAACCCGACCGGGTAGTAAGACGCGGTGCTANGGTCCTCCATTTCATCTCACAATCACCCTACCATTACACATTAGCGTAAGTGCGTATAACCCGAACGGGTAGTAAAACGCGGTGCTAATAATAATAATAATAATAATAATAATAATAATAATAATAATAATAATAGTAAACTAAATTAAAAATTTGATAATATCATTAGTATTGTCCCCACATCTTACTACCCGTTTGAGCTATACCTAATTACGCTAATGTGTAATGGTAGGGTGATTGTGAGATGAAATGGAGGACCTACAGTTTAACGTGGGATCCGAATCACGACGGAGGCCTGGAATTCCACACATTCACAATTTGTGATTAATACAAATCTGGTCAGAGATGAAGGAAGGGTTTTGCAATCAGATAAATCTGTGCCACGACCGAAGTTTGAACCTCCGACTTCCAGTACAGAAGCCTGACACCTACTCCTAGACCGCCAGGTCACCCTAATTTTGATGGTAAAATATAACAAATAGCTTATTCGATTTCTTGAAGAAGTGGCATTAAGATTTATATTAAAATCAAAACCTCATTTTAGATTTTAAATTAATTGTGTTGAAACAAAATATAAATTATCTTAAGTGTTTTAGTAAATACATTTATTTGAAAACCAAAGTCATTCATTTGATAAAAAATCGCTGAGACCAAAAAATTATAACACATGATTATCACCGTCAATCACCCGTTAATTTATGAGACATTATGTAACTCTCAATGACTGATATTTTTTATATGAACAGCTTGGTGAGATTAGTATATGTTGAAAAATCCTAATGTGAAAATCAAACTTAAAGTTGTGTCAAGTTTACAGGTTTGTAATAGAGCATATAACTTCTCGTTTAACCATTCCATTTAAAGTGTTACTGATTTAAGCTAAATTATTAGAAAAGTGATGTGTTGATTGTGACTATGTTTAGAAAGTGCAAGTCCAAAACCCAAATAAAAACAAAAGTTTATTTTAATAACAGGATAAACACTTTTCTCTTGACGAGACAAAAGTCACCGAGCTGTTGGCATAAACGTTGTCTTATTCTTTGTAAGACATCCAGTTTTAAGGGAATCCCCTCACTCCTCCTTCCCCTTTTTGTTCTTTGTGAAAACTTAAGATGGAGGTTGATGTAAATGGTAGGAACTGTACCTTGACTAATTAATGACTTAAGAAGTTTCACTTCTTCCATCTTTCTTCCTGCTCTTTGCGGTGGGTTTTTGGATCGGTTAGCTTTGAAAACGTGTTTTTTTTGTGTACTTCCCTTTCTTCTTCATCGGAGGTCTTTTACTTCCCTAAGTACTCTTGATAGAGACCATAAAATCGACTCATTAGAAAATTCTGAGTGCTGTAAGTCAAGATCTTTCATTAACCCTAACTTCCTCCTTTGTCGCCAAAAATAACCTCTTCAAAAGAGAAAAAGTTAATAGCGAGGAAAGTGAAAGATGATGGATTAAAATTGACGCAGCGCAGTTGGCGGGGAGAAGTGAATGTATTACATTGAAACCACATTTTGAATAAGTTCGGCTGGAGTGTTTACGAAATGTCAAATCATTAACTATCTATTTTTTTAATTAAAAGATCGAGTCTAGTGGATGAAAAATAATTTGAATTATTATAAACTTGATTAAAAATTTGGTTTGAAAACATCTTTTTAGATGATAAACTTAATATAAAACAGTGGCTTAGTATGAAGATGAAAGACTGATAAATAAGAGTGATATATAGTTTTTTAAGAGGGTATGGATAGGAGTAGAGGGAGAGGAAAGAGGCATTGTTGGAGGGAAATATCGTCAGCGAAACTTGTCTGAATTCTACTCCGGCCTCTCAAATGAGTTAGGCACACTAGCCACAACAAATTTTAATTACGTTTTACCAAGAGGACTTGAATGTGGGCAAGACCATTAAGGCAGTTTTATGTGCTTAAAATTTCAGATTTTTGTTTTTGGACTTTGCTTTGGATTCCTGTCAGGTTAGAGCTATTAGTCTTCATGAGGATGTTAAGATCCTGAAAATAATAGAATTAAATAAAAATATGTAGTATTAGTTATTTTTCACGTGGTCTGTGTGTCTAGCTGTCCCAAACATCTGCGATGAGGGTGCTTCTTCTTTTTACTTCACTTATGTTAGCTTTCTATTTTCCCTGTAAATAAAATATAGGTGCAGTTCCTATTATTTATACTCATAGTTGCGTTATCTAGGATTATTACTTTAAAACTTGTGATAGGTCCATGAGGTACTTGCACCTCCAGTGTTGTATAACATCTATCACACTCACATAGGTGGACACGTGTCAGGCTCATCTAATTGGGTTTACTGGTGACGGGTTGGAAAGTTCTGGTCCAGAATCCAGACCGGGTGTACTGAGGGTTTACTTTCATAGTAAGTTTCCTCCTTTCAGTCAAATTGGGGTATATTTCCTCTAAACTCAACCTTACTAATCACAACCCCATTAACGTAATATAAATGCGAATGTCTAGAATGGGCAGTAAGACGTAGATTCGAGGGAAAAAAATCTATCAAAGATCTCACCTCTCATAAAACAGATTTATATTTTCTCCAAAGTCACACCCAACTTCTCTTACTTCCCACGATGTACCACCTCTCCATTGATATTCAAGTGATCCAGTTCGGGAGGATACGTGCGGATAGGGTCGTTAAATCTACTCTACGACTGGGAGCATACCACAATTAGAGAGGAGTTGGCAATATTTCCCTTCCAAGCCACGTCATCTAAGTGCTTTTCATGATATAAAAACCAAACATAGATAGCAAATTTAATATTATTTTTCATGGTCCAGGTATTTATATCCATCTGGGTTGTCCGCATATTTACAACAATGTGGCTAGGTATGAGGATTGTAGAATTTAGAGGAATTATGGTGGGAATATGATCAGAAAAAGAAACACACAACTAAGTTCACACGGGTCAGATTTGAACTCCAACCCCTTGTCACGGATAAGCCAGATCAGACAAACTGGTGCTTTTGTCTGCTTGTACACCAGCATGGGTATAATTTAATACTTAGCAATAGATCAAGAATTTAAAAAAAAACATTCTGCATAAAGCTAGAGTGGTGTTGTGATTGACTCTGACAATTTGTTCGAGTCCCAGCCATAGTTTACTGAACGTAATTATTTATATTAGTGGTTTTATATCCTTTCTACAAAGGAACGCTTCTAAAATTATCTCCCAAATTATCTTATCCTCTTAGTTTATTTTTTATAATCTGTGAATATACTGCTTGAATTAGTGAGAAAAGACACTAGTCTCATTTCTTCCCAATACTAAGCTGTGTTCGGCGTAACGAGTTGGCTCTTTGCTCCCCAAATAGATGTCGATACGTCACGTCTGTTCAATTGGTTGAATTTGTCAGCAACACGATAACAATAAAAAGTGCCGATAGTTATAAAGAATGTCTCTATTACACAGGATGGCTATTATTTTTTATACTTAAAACACCTGATGGAAAATAGTCAGATATAAAATGACGTATTTTATTTTCCAGGGCTCCTAAAATAAGTCCTTAAAATTAACAAGTGTATATAATAAAACACTTTAACAACCCAGTATGGTTATAAAATATTTTTATACCTTTGAAGTTAAGATCTATCTCCTTAATTCGAATAATTTTTTACCATTAAAAATATTTCTAGCTTTGATTTCAGTGATTTTATATACATATCTTTCTTTTTTCTCGTTATTTAATACCCTTGAAATACACTTCTATCGATTTTATTTGTGATTTTAGAGCCTTTAAATATACACATTTCCATTAAATTTCACTGATTTTATACGCTTGAAACATACATGTCTTTGATTTTAATGTCTTTATACACTTAAAATGTACATTTGTGATTTATTTTCAGTGATTTCTAACCCTCGAATATACCAACAATTATTTTCATTGTCAATGCCAACAACTCAACACATGGCATATACCTGTTTGGTGGTGACTTTTATACAATCTTTTATATGTAAAGCTAATCTAATTCCACTGAAACTAGCAGATATTCTTTATTCGGCTGTTGTTTCAACCAGTGAGTGTGTCATCGTGGGACCTACTAGCCTCTTTCAGGAATAATAATTCACTGAAAACAATACAAGATTACAGAGGCCAAACTATCTCTTGTCATGCTCGTCTTAAAGAACACACCTAACTAGGTCAGGTGGAAATTATAAGGACTGTTGAAATAAGGACAGAGAACGAACCAGACCTAGTGACACTGCAGCCAACTTAAGTGACCTGGCGATAATGTTACTAAATAATAAGTGAATGAATTAGTTTTGGTGGGAAGCCCAAAATTCTAGGAATTGGTTCTGGTGGAAGACAATTAAGTCGAGGAATTTGTTTATCTATAAGAGGACGTGATAAAAGGCCAGTGTTTTCACAGTTTTTATAGAAAACAATTATTTTGGCCAAAATAAATAAATAATTTCTTTAGTAGAAACATATAGTTTAATTCTCTTTACACGGTGATATCAACTGTTGTTGAATATCTGTAATGAACATAGTGGCATTAGAAGGCAAACTTTTTAAATGAAGAGAAAAAGTTGTCATAGGTTCCAGGACAACCTTAACAGATATTAGAGAACTGTTGAGGTCACCATGTGAAGAAAATTAAACTATATGCCTATCTATACTGGATCAATATTTGATTTATTTTGTCAAAGAACAAATGTTTTGCAATTATAATTGCAAAAAAATTGGCCTTTTCTCACGTCCCCATGAGTTGAGGGACTAATTATTATGGAGGACTCTTATTTTCGTTTGAAATAGGTTGCCATTTATGGGGAGGTGGAGGTTCAAATTCAGGCTAACTGGACTAAAGGCTGATATTATTTTTACATCCTCTCTTCATACGCCAGTAGGCGTATTTCCTCTAAGAAAACCTCCTCATCCTTACCACTTTTATTAGGCCGTTAATAACTCTATTGTTTCACAAATATAAAAATACGTTGCACTCATATATTTCTAGTCAATCTATGATTTTATTGTTCGTACCAGTGGATATGTGAATAAAGACGTCAGTCTTGTCTAGTATGATCCAATGATGTTAGGTAGGTTCCAGCTCTAATCAAAGATGGAGTTGCTTATATGTTTTACCTAAATGGTATACAACTTTCCTTTCCAGATAATGCAGGTATATTTTCTTTAAATTATACCTTCTCTTATCTCTGTATTATCCTAAAGGGTACTAAGAAGAGGAGCATGGGAGAACATATCTTAGTAGTGTTGATAAGCTTTTTTTAATCTCTATTTAGATATCCTCACGTCCTCCTCTGTGGGCTACAACCCCCCCTAACCACCACCCCCTGTCCTTATCCTCAGTAGACTGCCGAATGCCACAAGGAAGGCTTTCAGACACAAATCTCTCTCCATATTTCATCTTGCAGATTCAAACTCTCCATCAGAATTAAGAGCCAGGGTCAAATTAAAGAAGGTTCGGAATATCTCCCCCGTTCCATCACCCCGACCTAGAGTTTCATCCATCTCCTGGAGTATAGATGGTGCGCTCTTAACGCACAAAGGGAGCCTCCATCATTAATGCGTTTACTTCTTTTATTTCTCTTTTTCTCATTTTGTCAGAAGAAAAAAAATATAGATGTGAAAATGAACCTTAATTAGGATAAAATAAAGAAGGAAGAGGGAAAAAAACTCTTTACTATGTTCTCATTTAAAAATTAAAAACCTCTTAAGGTTTATGTTAAAGAAATTATATTATGATGCTTATTAAAAAACTGATGATACTATTCAACAACTCTTAAGGCTACAGGAAACATTTTCTTTATGTGCTCGATTCTGAAAGTTGATTCTTTATTTATTTTTTGTAGCCGAGTAATTAATTTAAGTAATATATGTAACTAAGTGCATTAAATTTAATTCAATTAGTATATAGTGTCAATTATGTGTGTGATAATGAATTATAACTAGCAGATGAATGATAATTAATGTCTTGATGTTTCTGGAAATATTTAAAATGCATGATATAAAAACACGGTTAATAATATTCTAGTGAAAGTATTTTAATTATTTATCCCATTGTTGTAATCGACTTGGCATAAATCGAGGCGTGTGTTTGTGTAACATTTGTTGTGTTCTGGATTATGAATGACTAAACGAGTATTACAATGTGTTGTTATTAGTTAGTAAACAAATAGAACATATGTGCTGACAACATAAACAGAGTGTCAGCATTCCTCACGGTAAATCAGGCTAGAAGCCGGGATCAATACTGGTGAATCAAAGCTAACAGGGCTGACCACTCACCAAAAAATCTAGGGGGTCACTCTGCCCATTTTTGGGGCTACGCGGCTTAGGACGCTGGATCATAAATACTTGTGTTGGAGAACTACTGTTGAGCCCAGGGTACCGGGGTTCATAAACCGTGTATGATCACCTAGAGATTAGTAAGGCCCTTGGTTAAGCATTCCTTGCATACTTGATTCTGTCAAGAGCTTCTAAGTAAATCTATTAAGTTTTTACATATCTTCTAATATTTCTTATCAACATCACGTTTTGTACTAGAACATAGTAGTACAATAAAAACAATAAAAACCCAATCCGGACGCCAATTACAAATACACAAAATCAGAACCCAGTCACTTCTCCCATACTCGACCGCAGGAATGATTGGCGAGTGAAAATTCCCATTTGGGTCCCCAAAAAACCAGGATCGAAAATATCTTGACGCTCAGAAGGCCTAGGAAACCTACATTTTGCAAGCAAGTAGGCCCTAATCTGATAAACCAAAAGGGTGCAGGAGTATATGGTGACCGATAATTCCAATGGGGGATCCTGAAATCTAGAGGTTTCTATAAATCTAAAGTAAAAAAAAATGTAGGTCCCAAAGGCCTCTGAAGTTTTTCAGGATGCAAGAATACTCAGTGACAAAAAAAAAACTCTAATGGGGTCAACCAAAATGGTGGGATTTGTAAAATAATCCAAATAGAAATAATCTCAAAACTCAGAAGACCTTGGAAGATGAAATTTAGCAGGCTGGTAGTCCTTAACTAAAATGGTACAGGAATACTTGGTGACCGAAATCATCATGGCACCTTAAAACCGTTTTTTTTATTCTAAATAAACAAAGTTGAAAAAATCTTGAATACTGGAAAACCCGGGAAGCTTAAATTTTGGCTGGTTGATAATCCATAAACCAAAAGGCCTCAGAAATTCTTGTTGACTGAACACTTTCATTGGTGTCCTCAAACTGGGTGAGGGTTAGGGGTGGGAGTATTTCCTTAAAATCTATAAAATAAATCTAAGATCTCAGAAGACCTAGGAATTGTTTTTTCAGACAGGTATCTCCTTACATAAATCTAAATATAGATACAATTTCCTTATGTGTGTGTTTGTTTGTGTCTTTCCACACTCGACAGCAGCCTCTAGACGAGCTAGAAAGATATAACTTGACATTTATAATCCAGATCACGACGTAGGGCTTAACGGATTAGGAGCTTACATTTTTGAGAAATTTAAATATTTCTAAGGCCTTTCATGAATTAAAATAACTGAGTGAGGAATTTGTGTTTTTCAACTAATAATAAAATAAATGGTATGGAACTCCACACGGATTTTCTCTCTCCATTGTTTAAAAATGGAGATACTTACTCACAACTCTTAATATATACTAAACGAAATAATATACACTAGCAAACTCGATCAAAAATTGCGCTATATTTACGTAAAACCTTTTTTGCCTCCTAGTTTTAAATTTTATAATTTTATCATTAAAGAATTAAAGTCATCATTGGTACATTTAGGCATAGCATCTCAAATAGATGTGGAGATACAGAAATATCCACTTCTGTAAAGTACTCTAAATGTCATTTTCATGGTAAAATGAAAATAGCCATTTTAAAATCGACTTTTTCTCTTTTCACCCTTGATTAAAGTACTTTTAAGATTGGGGTTAAACAGACACACAGAAAGATGACAATTACAAAAAACACTTTTTAGGGTTCGAGAGGTCATGAACCGTCGACATCCATCAACATCTTGGGTTAATTTTTTTTTGCGGGCGCAATACTTAGCCTTTAGTGTTCGAAAAGTTTATATAAATATATATGCGTATAGCTTGAAAATAATTATTGGTTTTATAAAGATATGTTTCAAATATTTTTTAAATTATAAATAGACCTACATATTTGAAATAAGAAGTTATTTCATATCTTAAAGAGTTACGGAGATATGATAAAAAAAAAAGTGAATCCACGCATCAAAGCAGAACCCCTAAAGTCATTTTGACGAACAATTGAAAGTACTAATTTTGTTTGTAATATTGATCAATGTTTGGAAATTAAATTTAATCAAAATCGTTAGAGCCAATTTTGATAAAACCATTGTTTTCTCTTTTCGCGTTTTAGGAAACTAACTTTAAATTTAGGGTAGGATTAGATATCCAAATCCAAAAACCCACTGGGGTAATCCTATGAAAACCCTAGATTCCAAGTTTTAGCTCAATCGGTAAAATGGTTTAGGCTATACTCTGAGATACAGATGGACAGACTGACGTAAGTGCAAAAACACTTTTTGGGATTTGGGGGGGGGTCATTAAACGTCGAAATTCATCAAAATCTTGAGTTCAATTTTTTATGATCACAATACTTTATCTACCTGTAAGGTAGCGTGAAAATAAAAAAAACCACACCTTACTTAGTCGAGATTATGTCTGTCTTCTGAAGTAAGGGTCCGGGGTTAGATTCCCGGCATGACCGAAAATTTATCATTGGTGAAATGGAGGCTTTCATTTTCATAGTGTTAAATTAAGTCTGGGGCCTGGATGTTGTGCCGGTCTTAGTCTTAAGTTAGATTATAGGGCGTATGAAGCTATGGCTGTCCCAGTGATCTCTACTCTATACAACGTGGATAGCCGAACTGATGTTGATCGAGTGAGGCCGACTAAGAGCAGATGGTGCCATCTTGCTCTGACCCAGTCGTGTTCTGGTGTGAGGTAAATACATTGTATTTTCTGGGCTATGTTTGTACCTTTTCTAAGTTTCTAGGTTTTATTTACATATTACTGTGATGCCTACGAGTGTAGATATCAACTGTAACAAAAATAGGCTAAAAGGAGTCACATAAACATTTTATGTGTGAATAAAATATGCCTATTATATTGCTATCCATGTGCCATTGTCTAGGGCCTAGTAGAAAAGCTGTGACCAGGTGTGAATTTCACAAGGAACAATAATATGAGATAACAAAAAATGATCCTTTGGTTTTAAGGGAGTAAAGTTTCAAGTTGTGATGTAAATAAATTATATTTATGATATAATATATACATGAAGTTTCAGTTGTGCAATTTTACCAATATGGCCTAGTGGTACGTCGTCACTTAGATGAGATTGGTTTCCAATTATTAAATTCAATATAAAACGATTTTAAATTTAGTATTATTGGATTTCTCCCATTTTTTTTACTGTACTGGAAGAACACATTTATATATATATATAAATGTGTTCTTCCAGTACAGTAAAAAAAATGGGAGAAATCCAATAATACTAAATTTAAAATCGTTTTATATTGAATTTAATAATTGGAAACCAATCTCATCTAAGTGACGACGTACCACTAGGCCATATTGGTAAAATTGCACAACTGAAACTTCATGTATATATTATATCATAAATATAATTTATTTACATCACAACTTGAAACTTTACTCCCTTAAAACCAAAGGATCATTTTTTGTTATCTCATATTATTGTTCCTTGTGAAATTCACACCTGGTCACAGCTTTTCTACTAGGCCCTAGACAATGGCACATGGATAGCAATATAATAGGCATATTTTATTCACACATAAAATGTTTATGTGACTCCTTTTAGCCTATTTTTGTTACAGTTGATATCTACACTCGTAGGCATCACAGTAATATGTAAATAAAACCTAGAAACTTAGAAAAGGTACAAACATAGCCCAGAAAATACAATGTATTTACCTCACACCAGAACACGACTGGGTCAGAGCAAGATGGCACCATCTGCTCTTAGTCGGCCTCACTCGATCAACATCAGTTCGGCTATCCACGTTGTATAGAGTAGAGATCACTGGGACAGCCATAGCTTCATACGCCCTATAATCTAACTTAAGACTAAGACCGGCACAACATCCAGGCCCCAGACTTAATTTAACACTATGAAAATGAAAGCCTCCATTTCACCAATGATAAATTNCACTGGGTAGACTTAAAACTAAAACATGAACAATTTAGATAAAATGGATTGTTGGAACAAAATGTAATTTAGACTACAATAACAATAAATGCATAAAATAACAATTGTTGGCACTTTTGTGGATTTATTGTTGTTAGCCTTTTTACCTCATCCCAATCCTACCTATGGAATTCCGGGTAATTATAATTCTAATTTAACAAAATATAAAATAATATTGTTGAAACCAAAAAGAAGAGAAAAAAATATACAATCAATAAAATTAATAATTAGACATAAAATAAAATGTTAATTAATTCTCTGCATTAGTCTGTCTTTCTGAAAGTAAATGAATTCTGATTTTTATAGGAGAAAGAAAAAAAACTATAATAATAATAATAATAATAATAATAGTAATAGTAATAATTTAAAGTTGAAGAGTTGGTTTGACCTCATCAATGAACAATTAGTTCATATTGAAACACCATCTTCAGAAATTTGTTTCACTTTAGTAATTCAAATTCTTCCACAATTCAAACGAAAATAAATAGTCTAGTTCTTGCACACACACACTTAGCTTTCCATTTTTGCTCCTTGTACTTTAATTCACAACCTTTAGTTCACTTTAAAATAATTTGAATTAGGAGCTCCACAGATTTGGCTCCATGTTGGACCAACACCGAGGAAGAAGACCTCGTCTCCTATTGAAAATCTTCCAATAATCAAATTTAAAAATGTTCTATTCATACTTCCAAGTCCAAAGAGGACACTAATATATATAAAAAACGAAAATAAATTGTTTGCTATGGAACAGGTAGAAAATCAAATGCAATGCAAGTTTAATATAGATATTGAAATATATACAAATGAATGTGAACAAAGTTTTATAAAGAATTAAACGTCTATTTTCTTCTGTCAAAATTAAAAATCGCGCTCTTTTTTTTCTTTTCTTCTTCTTTTACAATCACGAGACACGCTGCTCACTTATTTGATAGAACTGCGCATGCGTTAAAAACAAACATGGTCGACGTTGAAAATGAAGAATACAAGAGTCAAACACACTTCTTAAAAGGATAATTAATATGTTTAATAAAAGGTAAGTGTTCTTCCTTAGATAAAAATTCCTTATTTAGATTATTTAAAACAATGTTATACGTTGTTCCTTGCGTACTTTTATTTAATTTAATAGATGTAAATAGTATTATTAGTCAGGACGACAACCAGCGTGTGGCCTAACTTCGAAGTGCTTAATTTCACGTGAAAATAAATTGTAAATTGTTCACAAAAAGTAGAAAACATAGGGAAATACAAGGTAGGGTGGAAAATTACGTCACAATGTTGTTTTCTCAAGAAGTTTATCACTCTCCCTCCGCAAAATGTGGTTACATTTATTCTAAATTATACCTTACCCAACCCTACAAAATTATAGCGTAATTAATATGTACGCTGTTATTCTCGTGTTAGACTTGTCTGCTGATGACGAGGATATCGTAGTTTGAATCTCAGTCAGGCTTACTAAGGGAGGTTTTCCATAAATGAAATGGTTCATTAAAAAAAATCAATTGAAAAGTCAAAGCCCCCCTTTTATAATAATTATTGATATCCTTTATCCATTGTATTGTGAGGCCATATGTTTTTACTACCTCTGTGTAACTCATATTCTTTTAAAGTGTTTTAAAGTATGATTTGAATTTTTGAATTTGTCCCTGGAGCCCGTGATTTCTCTCCACGGCCCTGTGTGTATATATTTGTAAATATTTACAATGTTAAACTTATATTTATAACATATATTATAATTATATATATTATACGTTATATATACATATATTTATATATAATGTATAATATATGTTAAAAATATAAGTTTAACATTGTAAATATCTTACTCCTAATTCAATCATAAGCTTCCCGAAACAGATCAAAGGGAACATGAATCTAAGTTTCTTTTTATTTACATCGATTAGTGCGTGCATTCATTAAAATGAGATACGAATTAAATATGCATTTATAATGAAACTCCTTATTTGTCAACACTAGTATTGGTCCTATATTGAATGTCTCATTTAATACTGTGACCACTTATTCCCTTCCCTACGTGTTATGTGTTTGTGGGCCTAAATCTTGTCAGAATGCGTTACGGCCGAGGATAGGTGAGAAGTGTGAGTGGATATACAATTGTGTGAGTTCGTGATTGACGTTTAACTAGGATTTTATGGTTTTTATTGGTGCTACTATGTCTATTACAATGTGATGTTGATAGTTGGAAATATAAAATAACCTGAGAAAATACTTAGAAGCTTGTCAGAGAACGAAGTATTGCAAGGAATAGCCAAAGGCCTGTTTGAACTTTAGGTGATCCTACATGGTCTCCGAACCCCAGTACCCTGGGCTCGAGCGGGAGCCCTCAAATACAAGTACTGATGTGCTGGCGTCCTAACCAGCTTGGCCCTCAAAATGTGAAGAGTGACCCCCTAGGCTGGATAGTGAATAGTCAACCTCGATAGCTGTACACACCCATATTTTTTTCTGCCGCCTGGCATTTATTTCTCCTCTGGAATGCTGACACTGTTTATATGGTCAGTGCTTCTATTATAATTGTTAATTCGCTAATCATAGCACCGTGCAATACTCGTTTTGTCATTACCAATCCAAAACACTACATCATTATACAAACACACCTCCCAATCTTCACTACACTACACAGGCTACGTATATTCCATTCACGGTAGGAATTGACTTCTGAAAGGCCTTTTTCCCTACCATAAGTCTACTATATAGTAGGATATTGGTAGGAAGAAAGACCTTTCAGAGAGTAATTCCTACCGTGAATGGAATTTAGTATGGTGATCAGTGGACAGGCCTAGCAAGCTGGTAGCGGAAAATATATGGCGTGAATAAAAAATGACCTGGACCATAGGCTGGAAACAGTAATGGATGTAAAGTAAAGTAACTAAAAGAAAAAAATAAGTTTCATCCTAATTAATCAAGCTTTTCTCCCCTGTTGCCAACCGGTATATAAATCGGATGCTCATTTGAAAACTTTCTACCAAAATATCTAAATAACGCATTGAAAAAAAGTTTCAAACAAACGTTGTTTGGCTCTGAAATGGAAGTAAGGTGATAGGGCTGGTATGACTTTGGGTGGCGTTGCTAAGGTGACGTTAAGATCACTTTGATTCTTTTAAATTAGACCCCCTCTATTTTTATAACTAGTCTCTTAGATCCCATTGTGCCATTTAAAAAAATGTGGTTTGAATATTTTAAGGTAAAGCTATCACGAGAAATGACCCTCACAATTTCTGAGTCGCTGGCATAAGGCGCCGCATTACAATTTGGCCTATTAAAACTTAACTTGCGAAGGTACAAAGGTTTATGTATAAGATCTTAAATTAAACATTGTTTTTACTGTCAATGCCAGTTACAAATCCACTAGTTGTCTAGTTTTCTTTCTACTGTTAACATCTAATCTTGGAAAATGGTTTACAATCTGGAAAAGAGAAAAGTATTGATTTTTCTGTCTGGAGCCGAGGCTCAATGTGCTCGAAGAACAACGGCAACATTCAACCAAAGTTATCAGGATAAAACGTATCGCATAGCTAAGTTTTTGAACTTGTTTAAAACTAAAAAAACAACTAGATTTGTAGCAAACATAAAATGGACTGTGCGTACAGTATTGAGTGAATTAAGTTAAGTGGAAATTTTGGGCACTTATACGATCAATCCCAAAAGTTCAGTACGGGAAGTTCTTAAAGCTACTGTTGGATCAATTGGTTCAGTTCATAACACATTAAAATTAAATGTTTTGTCCGCATAAAATGCAAGTACATCAAACATTAAACGGTGAGGTCGAGATCGAAAAAAACCAAAACAGTTGCGCTTAGACAGTGATACTGTTATATTGTGTTATTATAGCGGATTCATAGCTCTAGGATGGCTTACGAGCGACGTCAATCAGGACAACTCGGTGGAGGCTTGGGCCTTATCCGATCAAACGGTAAATCTGATAACTTTACCTTCAGATCTAGGAGGTCATCGATTGATAAACGGTGAGCATTCTACAATTGAACCTAACATTGACAGACTATACCTTTGAGACTGGTTACAAACAAAAAACTAACTAGATAACAAAAAATACAGTAAACCGTTGTCGGCCCTTTACAGAGCCAACAATAAACAAAATGGACAAACTCTCAGAAAATGAACGTATACACCAGAAGAGGCATTTGACTCAGGACTGGTCCAGGGATCTTGACGAGGATATTGACGTAGAGCAATTAGACGTAAAAACGGGTAACAATGAATTCGTTGCAGCAACGGTACTAAAGAGGAAACTATTATTTAAAGCCGTAGAGGACAAACCTCCTAAGGCGGTCAAAGTTAATAACCAATTCGAGACACTCTCAGACCACGAAGAACCTATGGAAACTGTAGACGTAACGAATGCAAGCTATAGGGAAAGCAACACTGCAACTCAAAATTCTAAGACTAAATTACCACCGATTGTCTTTGCAGGGACAGCGAACTATACAAAAATTGTCAAGACAATGAGAACAGATATGGTAGGGACCTTCAAGGTATTTTATATTAAAGATAGTCTGAAAATACACACGACAACGCTAGAGGACTTTAAGGGTCTACAAGCCCTTCTCAAAAAATCAGGACAGGAATACCACACCTATACATTGCCAAGAGACAAACCCCTTAAAGTTGTGCTTAAGGGACTACCAACGAACATGCCGGTAGAAGTCATCAAAGAGGAGATACTAGCACTAGGTTACACAGCAACAGACGTACGACAATTTAACACAAGGACACAGCAAGAAAAAAACTTGCAGGACAACATAACATTACTCCCAAGCTTCGTCTGTACTCTAGCGAGAACAGACAAGAACTTCAAACTATTCCAAGAGACTTCGATAAATATTACAAGAGTTAAAATAGACCACTATGTACAGACACAAAATCACATTCTGCAGTGCCACAGGTGTCAGAAGTTTGGACATACCAAGAACAACTGCTCTAACAATCCGAGATGCGTCAAATGCCTGATGCCACATTTGACTTCGAATTGTCAGAAAAAAAGACAACCCAACGACAGTAAACTGTGTTAACTGTGGAGGAAAACATACTGCCAACTACTCCAATTCCCGGAATACTTGAAAATGGTTGAAAAGAAAATTGAACAAAGACAACAGAAACAAGAGAAACTACTTACTTCGACGCAAACAGAGACTACATCTGGGATCTTCTTCCCTCCACTACCCCACAAACCAGTAACAACCATCAACTCTAACACAACACCACGATCGTACAGAGATACCCTAATGAACAGACGGATCACCTCACATCAGACAAGAGAACAGGAACAATCAACTTCATCCAATCCATTCACCCCATTTGACTTCAAAGAAATAATATCCATTTTTAAAGAAATTAACATATGTGGACTGATCAAACATTTCAAACCTTACTTGGCCAAAATCAGGCAGGCAGAGGACAAAACAACAAAACTTATGATTCTAATCGAAGCAGCCACCGACTTCTATTTTAATGACAATGTTGAATAAAAAACCAAACAAAAATAATTAACCAGCTTAGGATCCTCATTTGGAACGCCAATGGAATATTACAACAGAACCATGAATTCGAAGAACTACTACAAACCTACGGAATTGACCTGGCACTCATAGGTGAAACACACTTAACCAAAGATAAACGATTCAATATCACAGGATATAACATATACATAACGGACAGAGTACACGGAAGGGGGTGCGGGGTGGTGGTACAGCTGTTGTCATAAAAGATTATCTACCACAATACAGGACAAACATTACTGATTCAGAAAACCTCGAAGCTAAAACTGTAACAGTCAACACCAAAAACGGTCATATCAACTTTGTGGCCGCTTACAACTCTCCAACCAAGATGCTTCTCAAAACTGACCTTGATAACGTAACGACAGACAACCACTTACTAGTAGGGGAAGACCTTAACAGCAAAAATACTCTGTGGAACCGCCGGACGACCAACAAAAATGGACGAATATTCGAGGGACATGCAACAGAGACAGATTACAACGTATTAGCTCCGGAATCACCGAATTTCTATCCCAGAAATCACCTTCACAGACCAGACGTTTTGGACATAATATTGACTAACTTGAAATTAACAACTGAATCCTTAACAGTACTTCAAGAACTTGACTCTGACCACAACCCTGTGCTCTGTGAATGGGACGTCGACACTGAACACCAAACACAACTGGCACAAACCAAAGATAAAGACAACGGACTGGACGAGATTTAAAACCGACCTCCAAGAAACCATTCCAAGAAATTTAGAAATTGAAACTGAGGAAGACATAGACGCGGCAATAGACATACTCCAAATGACAATTCAAGAAGCTTATAAGTTATACACCGTGACCTCCCGGAAACTACAAAACGTAAGGATGGACCAGCCCGAACTTAACTTCCTGATAGCCCAAAAAAGGGAAGCACGCAGGGATTGGCAGAGGTTACGAACACCACAAGAAAGAACTAATTACAATCGACTCAAAGCACAGGTGAAAAGGACTGTCAATAACATCAGAATAACCAAATGGAATATTTTTGTTACGGACACTGCAAGTAGATTACGGAAAACATGGACATTAACAAAATATTTAAAAGGGATTACAAAAAAATCAGGCACTCCAGCCATACATGGGCAACAAGGTATGGCCTATACCATCATAGACAAGGCCAACGCAATAGCGGCAACTCTAGAGCAACAATTTCAACCTAACCTAGTGCAGGAAGTAGAATTCAACAGAGACGTCATCAGAAGGGATAAACACCTACATGGACAGACCAATAACTGAGACGCCAGCCCCAATCACGGAAGAGGAACTCCAAGCCACTATTAATTCTCTCCGACCAAATAAGGCTCCAGGAATAGACGGTATCAAAAAAGAGACGTTAAAATACTTACCATACAACGCAATAGCTCTACTAACACAAATACTAAACGCGTCCCTTAAACTAGTTTACTTCCCAAAATCTTGGAAAAAGGTCAAAGTAATAAGCATAACAAAACCAGGTAATAATAGCATATTCCCACAAAACAGACGACCACTAAGCCTACTCAACACAACTGGCAAACCTTTTGAATCTCTAATACTGAAAAGACTAAAACAACACACATAAACAAACAAAACAATCCCGATCTGCAATTTGGCTTTAAAAAACATCACTCTACAAATCATCCGGTACTCAACTTCATTGAGGATGCCACTGAAAGTTTCAACAGAAGAGAATACCTGCTCTCAATATTCCTCGATATTGAAAAGGCCTTTGATAAAGTATGGCACTATGGTCTACTACACAAAATGATACAGTACGACTTCCCACTAGGAGACATCATACTTATAAAAAGTTACTTAGAAGAACAGAGAATTTCAAGTCTCTATTGAGGGTTTGCTCTCCGAAAGGGTGCAGGTAAAATAAGGAGTACAGCAAAGATAGGTTATGGCACCTTATCTATTAAATCTGTACGTTTCAGACATCCCGACTCATCCAAAAATGTCAATAAGAATGTTCGCAGATGACACACTGATATATACCAGAGACAAAAACATAAATTACGCATCATTATCACTTCAAAGATTCCTCAAAACACTCGAGACCTGGCTCGCAAAATGGAGAGTAAAAGTTAATACCACCAAGTCCGAGGCTCTGGTAGTAACCAGGAGAAGACAATTACCCCCTGAAAACTTCACCCTCTTCCAAGAAGAAATACCATTCCAAAACGAATCCAAGTGCCTCGGAATAACTATTGACAGAAAACTCACCTGGACAAAACACATAGACAAAACTAAGAAAACTGCGAATGCAGTTTTCATCCAGCTCTATCTACTCCTCAAAGGACATCAACTCTGTCAACAAGCAAAGTTAACCATCTACAAAGGTATATTTCAGCCCATTATCCTCTACGGCTGCGTAGGATGGGGCTACTCAGCAAAGACCCACATACACAAGCTACACACAGTACAGAATAAAATACTCAGACTTATAACTGGAACGGACATAAGAACCAGAACTGATCACCTTCACGCAATAACCGAGAGCAAAACACTCCCTGAAATATTTAAGGAAAGAAGAGAAAAATTCTATAAACAGACTGAAGCACACGAGAATCCCATCATACACGCACTGGGTAACTACTATCCACACGAACAAAGACCTTACAAACGCCCAAGGCTGGAGTAGAGAGAAATAGGAGAAGAATATATATATACACAACTCACAACTTCACAATCAATTTCATCATTCATAAAGTGTGTTATAGACTAATCAAACATGTATTCTTTTTAAGATAATCATTCACAACCTCACGATCAATTTCATCTCTTCATTAAGTATATAGTATCACACATTCACGGTTTTCACCCTCATTCCATGAGGATAAAGGCTAGCAACTGCTGCCTGTAACTCACAAAGCAATACAGCTCTTTCGCAGGTGACCTGGCTTGACGCTTCTGTCAAGGTGGACATCCTGAGTCGGGCTACAAACAATCTCAAAACATGTATTATGTACAATTAAATCAAATGTACCAAGTCATGTAATGTTAAGATCATGTAACGAGGATAAGGGTCTGTGACAACAACCTGTAACTCGCATAACAAGTCAGCCAAAGCTTCCTCTACTTGTCAATGACTCTATAGGCAAGTGAGAAAGTATAGGCAACAGGGGAAACCCATTCATTAAATGATGATGATCCTGATAGGCGATTAAAGTTTTGTGAATAAATGATCGATTTATTTACTGCAAATCCATTGTTATTAAAATGAATATGCTTTCCTGACGATTGCACTTGTTTTTAAAATTAATTTTGTAAATAAACCCAACGTAGTTTTTGAGGCAATCAAAACTTTCTTATTTTTACTGACGGACATGCACAATGGCCAGAAAAAATAAACGCGTGTGCAGGTATATTAGGTGATACGATTATTGCTCCGATATTTACTGACGGAAAATTGACAAGGGGAAATACTTGGAAATGATTGAAGAAGTTATTCATCTTCTCATAATGCACACCCTAGAAAATTGACTAGACAATCATGGAAACATGAAGCGTGAAGAATATAACCCCCACCACATATTACTCGTTCATCAATGATTAGACAACCGATTTAATGAACAATGGATTGGCAGAAGGGAACCAATTGAGTGGCTAGTAAGGTCAGCTGATTTAACGTCCATATACTTTTGATGGGGACATTTAAAGTCCACTGTTTATGGCAATAAACCTGCAAGTATCAAAGAGTAAAAAATGGAATAACAATGGCATGTAGAAATATTACAAAAGCAACCCATCGAAGCATCATGAGCGAATTCGAAAATATACTCTATCATTGTATAACTCAAAACGGAGAGCATTTCAAAAACCTCCATTAAAGTTAAAATTAAAAAAGCGTTTTACTCAATAATTTTTTTACAAATACACATAAATGTGAACAAACTCACATGTGCGAGCACACAGCACACTGCTACTTGTACCTTCCCAAGTTATGTTTGACTAGGCCAAATTATAATGCCGTTCCCTGTGCCAGAGGCTCAAAAACTTGTGAGGCTCATTTCTTGTGACAAATTTTACATTAAAAACAATTTTGAAAATGCCACAACATGATCTTCAAGAATATGTAATAAAAATATAGAGTATAATTTAAACACATCAAATTGACCTTAACGTCACCTTAGCAACGCCACCAGCTTTACCAAATTACTTCCCTCTCAGAACCAAACAAATTTTGTTTAAAACTTTTTTTTCTTTAATGCGTTGTTTTCGAGATATTTTGGTAGAAAGTTTTAAAATGAACATCCGGTATATTGGTATCGTGATTAAACTTCAACGCAATCTTAAAATAGTGAAGCATTTCCAATCGGGTCAATAAGTTATCATTATGTAAGAGACATTAACTTAGATCAATATTTTAAAAGGAATATAACTAAAATTAGATCAATATGTTTGATCCCGTAAACCCATCCGCTTAAATATAGCCCTTTTAGCACACGTATTACTACACAACCAATCCGAACGCCTAAAATGGGATAACAGGACAAGCCAGTGTCCAAATAGAAAAATATCTTTACCTACGTCACCAACAATCGAACTTGGTTCCCATAAACATATGTGTAGCCACTCTAACCGCTTAGCTAAGGAGACGGCCTCTAAGTTGTATAAAGGTTGGTTCTGTAATTATTACTTGGATGATATCAAAACTTTGTTGACGGCTGTAGCCTATTTCACGATGTTGCTGTTTATCACGAGTGGTTTACGCGCGCGTGACATGACACGCACCTGCGAGATTCCCCTCCTCCCTCATTCCAGCACTAGTCACTAATTCAGACACACACCGCATTGACAAGCCTCCTCTTCCACCTGGAACCAAGAACCGTATATTATAAGACTGTATCCTACTAATCATGTTTGTTTATTTACTTCTGACATACCTTTCTATAAGTATATTATTAATATTATTACCATCATTAAAAGTAGCTGTAAGGTCCGTGGTTTGCTGCCTGGACCAGTATAAGTAGATATAACTGTACTTTTATCCATTTAACAAACCACATATATAGAAATGTAATTAATGACTGTACGTTGTGTGTGTGTGTTGGCTTTGAAGAGTAAGTTTGACATTGAATGGGATGAAACCATTAATTGCACCAGAACAGTCCAATCAACTCTAGCTTGCCTTAGCAACATTCCGTGAGCCAGCCCAAAGAAAAAGTAGTATCAATATTACACCTGAGTAAAACGGCCTCGTGGTATAGTGGTCAAAGCCCCTGGCTGCTAACCAACCAAGAGGTCACGGGTTCGATTCCAGGTTGATACATTGTGTATTGCTTGAAAGGGGAATACCTACCATGGACCTCAGGGTTTGATTAAATAGTCTTAGGTGAAATTAAGATCGTAATTGGCTCCACGCCATCATATTCATTTCCATCATTCTCTTACCTAAAAGGGACATGGAAAGAGCCTCCACGGAATGGATGTAAGATTAATGCATTCGGGTGTCCCGTGAGAAGTGGTACATTAGTATTGGCAAAATTTTCCACAACCTTAGCTAAAGATTGGTGTAGCCTAGATCCGCCATCATTATTACTTAGCTTTAGTACAGCCACTGCTAATCGGCGATTTAAAATATATTTCTTAAGGGATAAGGACTTGAACATTTAATTTGAAGGAAGGGCACCATTATTAAGCTTAGATGATGGTACAAAAAAATTAATTCTAGAAAAATCCACCTTCAATATATTGTATCGAAACCAGACTCTTAAAGTTCAAAGTCACACATAATGACCACTTACTAAATTTTACCAGTCTCTATAACGTTTAAGTTCTTTGTTCAAAACAAAAAAATGACTCAGACACTATTATGGATATATAAAGGGATATATATATGTACATATATATACCTTCAAATCATTATATGGAAGGATAAAGATGTCTCCAACATGACTTAGCCTTGCAATATAAATACCTTGTCCTGAACTCCTACACACCAGCGCTCTGTAGTGAGCGCATTATAAAAGTCACTCTCGTGTTCTTCCTCTGTACCTACTAAAACAAATTGTCACCCTTTAGAGCTTTTTTTTTTAAATTGAGTAATTTATTTGTTAGTGTATCTATATTTTTTGGGGGTCTAAAACGTCAGTGGGAGTATAAGCCATAATGAATTTTCCACTGCCTAAAATGCCTAGACAAGTGGCTTATTTGAGTCTTATAAAATTCATGACTCCTACAACGTCAATTACATTAAAAACTAGCAGAAATATCCGACGTTGCCCGTGGTAACCACGCAATGGATTGGATGGTCATTCCTGGCAACGTTTTTATTTGATTCAATAGACTGAATAAAATCTCATTTCATTTTCCAACCTATTTTTTAATTAATTTAAAACAAATTTAAATCCAAATTTTAAAGTTCCGGCTTTGAGATGCACATGTTTGTAAACAGGGCTGCTAATTTTTAAACTTTAGACCTCTTGTGTGCGATTTATACCGTGCAACGCTCATGACAGACACACAAATACACAAACTCTTCATTTTTTTACTATAGATAATTTTAAATTGTCTTAAGAGAGATTCAATGTTAAATAGTTGAGAAACTTCATCATGAGCCACCAAAACTAAAGCACCCTTAAAAAAAATCTTAGTAAGGCTTAGCTTTTGTGTGTGATTGATGGTATTGACTTTTATAAAATATTTTAGGGGAACAGGATATAAAGGTTGACTTTTAAGTACGTACACCATTATTGTGGCTTAAATCATTTGCTCACCTTACCGATATGTGCGCTCCGACTTCTAGGGCGAGCCACTAGGTTATTAGGAAATAATATATTATCAAATTCTCTAATTTCCATAATATAGATACAGAAGTTTGATCAATTATTTAAGCACTTCAATTAAAAAAAAAAAAGGAAATGACTCAACCACTTACTGTGATCGCCCTCACGTTATTTCGGCGTAAGGGTCGTAACAATACATTTATTTAAGCTGAAAGGGGAGGGCGCTATTCTATTGTTAGTGACTCATGGTTAAGTCAAATAACAGTAGATGTCAAGGATTAAATTCTTCCAGAGGTAATTTAAGATTTAAAAAAATAACACAATTGAGTTTCATGTGTTTTATATTTTAGACGAATCCATAAAAGCAATTAGGCTGAACATTGGAACAATATACAAACAAATGCAGTTTTATTAATAGAGCTTTAGGAGGTGGGGTAAAGGCTATTGCGTCTTTGCGTCTCCATAAATACTCCTCTTCAGTACGGTTGAAAGACTAGTATTTGTTGCAAGGTGGTTGACAATGTTGTTGAGTTGAAGCTGGTCGTCTCACAGCTCTCCTGAATCGTATCTTAGCTGGCAAACATCAGTCACTGAGCCCCTCCAAAAACCTCCCCCCTTCCTACAGCCCTCTGTTTATTTCTCATTATGATGGTGTTTCTCTTAGCCGTGTGGAAGCATTGAGTTACCACCGCTTCGCTGAATCACATTACTAAGACAAACTGCAACACTTGGTTGGCACCTACAGATAGCTGGTATTACTGAGACCAGCCACCGTGGTTAAGTGGTTAGGCAGGCGTACTAGCCCCTTGGGAGTTACAGCACAGTTGTATTCTACGAGGAGGAAGCCTATCGTTTGTATACGAGCTCATACCTTTTTTTTTACGTGCCCCTCGTTTTACTACCCATTAGGGATATACGCATATGTACACTAACGAATGCTGCAACTTTTACTAACCATTGTCAAATAAATATATTTTAAATGAATCCCGGTATGTAATAGCAATTTTTATACATCATGGTTGCCAGATAAGGAACAACCTAAAGGAGGTGAGAGTAGCCGACATCCCCTCAAGTAAAACCCTTCAATTAAGCCACCAAAACTTTTAAGTAACAACTTTTGTTTCCCACTTTGGACTACATTGGAGCACGGCCTGTGGGAATAATTTTCCAAATATTCAGTAGAGCAGTTGATTGGTCCATGTTTAAAGCATGTGACCAATGAGGGTGTTTTACTAGCCGTTTTCAAATTTCATATGAATCGGGTGAGGAAGGACTCTTCAATCTCGCTTGTGTCAACTTTCTGGAGCCATGCACTCTCATTTGTGACTTGGATATCAATAGTCATGTGTTTTACGGAACTTCGCGTCAGCTCTATATGTTATAACCATGGTTACAAATAAATATAATTGTCAAACTGTGCGTGGTATTAATATTAATTAATAATTACATTCATTCACAAGTTTATCTTCTATGACAGAGCAAATAATTTATCACCATGAACTACAATAGAATAACTTTGTTGACAGCCACTCTCACACTATATATTACGTGTGTTTTATACTAATTTAATCGATCGAAGGAATTTGCTCGATAAATAGTAATTTAGTATTTACTCTATGGCTCCAAGAGCTCATAAGTTCATTGCCGCACTTACAAAAGTACGCCACCTATCCCTATCTTGAGCTAGTTCTATACAGTCCACCTCATTACACCCTATCTCTTTTAGGTCAATTTTAATGTTACTCTCTCATCTGCATCTAGGTCTTCCCAATAATATTATCTCATTGAATTTGCTAGTCAACATCCGGAACATGGTTCTAGATTCTTCTATTCGTGCTGCATGTCTTGCTCACCGTAATTTACGAGACTTAATTATCATAACGATTCCTTGTGATGAGTACATGCTATGTATTTCATCATTTAATTTAATTAATACATACTATTTGTTGAAAATGAGTAAAAATATAATTCTTAGTACAACAAAAAATTCGAAACCTGGTCTCCAAGGTTAATTTAAGGAGTGTTAAATTATTGATAAATAAAGGATCTAATCAATTGACCATCCTATTTAAATTAATTACAGTACATTTTAAAATATCCTACAGTTGTTTTTTTAGAAAAAGTTAGATCGACCTCCTTCACCTACAAACATAGCACCAGTGGGCTTCTAGACAAAAGTGTCAGTCTTGTGTCATCTAGTTTACCAGTAATGCATAGCTCTGGGTTTGAATTCCATCTGAATGTAAAATGTAATTAACTTTTTTTTTCCTAAATATTTTTCCCCTTTTCCTCTACAAAAATGTGAGTTCATTTATTTCTTGTTTGAATATTTTTCATTCTTCAATCATTACTGTAAATATGTGTATATCCTAGACAAATGATACTACGATGTAAGTAAAAAAAATCCCTGATTAATATAAAAAAAGACACAAATAACATTAACATGTCGAATAAAGTTCAGTTATTGCTTACACTACCCTAGCACTCATTAGAAAAAATGGTGACAAGATTTCTTAATTGTTTCTTCCCACACTCTCACAATTTGCAAGGGTGTGTGTATATATTATTCAAACCGAGTGTACACAGAAGATCGTGAATTGTGAGAAAGGAGTAAGGAATGCATAAGGGGGAAGGAGGCTATTCTCTATGGAAATGTAACACAAATAAAGCGTATACGAGTGAGTGTGTCGACTTCAGACAGTATCAAGTGCTACAAGTCGAAGCAATGGAGTTACCACCATTTTGTAGCTCTTGCCCGGGGTTTGACATGTCGTGAAATATGATAGAATTACCGGGAGTTGAAGATAGATGCTCCTCGCTGTGGAGGATGCTCAACAAAGATATCAGTCGACATAAATAGACGAGAAGCGGCTCGACAAGGAACAAGAAAGATATGTATGCCTGGAATATGATTTATGGTTTCTTAACTCGATTATCACATTTTTGTTTAACATTTTGAGTTACATTTCGGTACATCTTCCTATACACCCAAGCTAGACGCATTTTTACAATAATGGGGTGGGTATAAGGTATAAGGAAGGTATAATTGAGAGAAAATGAACTACATTTCCGTGGACGGAGAAACCAAATTTCGAAAGTAAATACAAACAATAGTACATAATTTACCAAATAGTCTGTTATTGATTTTTTTTAATCTACCAGTAAACTACCCTTGAATTAAAATTTTAACAAACAAATTAGTAGTTATATAATGTTATTTATAATATACAATACTCTCCAGCCATTTTTGAACAGTTTACTTTTTTTTTAAATGAGTAAACTATATTAACTTTAAGGAAAGTGAGCTTAGCAATTTTATGTAAACATTAACATTTGTGCTTCAGAAACACTATTCCTGAAGATGGTATTTAAATACTGAAAAATGTCGCATTAAATTCAACAGCTGGTCTCCAAACAACTTTGACATCAAGAGAATACTTATCAAAATAAGACTTTGAAATTACACATCATTTAACATCAAATTAAGAAAATAAATCTCATTTATAAACACTTTATATTTCATGATGAGCTATTTTATTCCTTAACTTTTAAATTAATTATACTTTTTTATTACTTTAACTTTCTATCAAATATATATTGTTTATAAAGTATGATATCTAAATTTACATGTAAAATTCAATATGCCATGTAGCTTCTGCTTTTGAGACACCTTAACATATTGTTTAACTAAAATGTCTTCATAAATAAATATCAATCCTTTACACATTATGTTGATCATTTTTATTTAAAAATCATTTTAAATTCATAAAATTTCCTCACAAGTCAATTTTTATTGCACATCTAATATTTTGTTTATTAAAATTTCAATTCAATTCCAATAATCTATTATTCTATATCTCAATTTAAAAAAGATCGTAACACTAGTCAATCATTTATTAGATTTAATAAGTTTTTTTACAAAACCTTTTTATAAATTATTGTTAGTGAATTTTCACTGATTTCGTCCATTGATCACATGAAAAATATTATTAGTAGTACATCCATTTTCAAGTCATTATTTTGTATTATAATGCTACTCACTTAACAAGTATTATATTATCATATTTTCTAAAATATTTAAGGATAAAATTAAAATCAGGACTTTATTTTGAGTTATGACCTAATAAAGTCTAAATATCAAGTTTGAAGGATACTCATTTAGCAGTTTTGGCTGTAATCTCAGGTTATTATTATTATTATGTGTTATGTCTTAGGACAGAGCCACTCCTTTTGAAAGTGAGCTTAAACTGGCAATGCGTACTGTACTCTGCCTCCTTCTTCAACTCCCAGAATTTTCTTCTTTTCTTCAACTCATTCAATATTTGAATCCTCCTTGATAAGCTCCTCTTATGACCTACCCCCATCATTATCTCCCACAAATAACACTAGTGATGGGCAGAATCGGATAAATAGAATCGATTCATTCGATTATTCTGAATAATCGATTCATTCGATTCTTTAAAAATCCTTCGAATGAGAAAAACATTCGAATGAAAATATAGCTGACTTGACGCGAACTGGTCGATTCATTCTCTTACCCCACCCTTGCCAGAAGTGCTAAGGAAAATCGAACTTATGATTATGTATATTTCCAGGCTATCTATACACAGGTCTTCATTTCTATTAGGTTCATTTTCAATAAATAGTCCCCATTGCTACACAATAATCGACCTTAACGCATTCGAATGATTCTAAGGCTAATTTAATACAAAGTTTTAAGTATTTGTACAGTTTACAATCGAATAACAGCCAAAAATAATTCGAATGAAAATTACAAAATGATCCGATTATTTCTCTACATTACTATGTGGATTTTTCTTTCTTATTTCCTTAAAATTTTACCTTACTAACTAACTAATCGCATATAGCACGAATGGTTTGAGATATAATTTTTTTTATTGTTGACTTAAATTTATTAAGTAGAGAAGTATATACCTTTTATCTATTTAATAAAACATTACCCGGCCGTAATATTCAAATCGTATTATAATTTTATTTACTGAAATAATTTTACGATTGTAAGCGTATATATTTTTGTTATGTTTAGGAAATATTAAAGGGTAAATTATTTCAACTCTTTTAAACACAAAGGGAAACGTATGTTCCTAATTTTGCTACATTACTACGTGGATTGTTATTTTTCATTTCCTTAAAATTTTACCTTCCTAACTAACTAATCGCATATCGCATGCATGGTTTGAGAGATAATTTTTTTAACTTTCACTTAAATTTATTAAGTAAATAAGTACATACTTTTTATATATTTAATAAAACATTGCCCAGCCGTAATATTCAGATCTTATTATAATTTTATTTACTGAAATAATTTTACGATTGTAAGCTTATATATTTGTGTTATGCTTAGGACATATTAAAGGGTAAGTTATTTTGACTCTTTTAAACACAAAGGGAAAAAACGTATGCTCCTTATTTAATTACTAATCGTACGCAAAATTATGTATATTAATTGCGAGCTACTTATTTGAGAAATGCGTTCACTTATTCACTGTATAGTATTTTGTTGTGGCTGTACTTTGGTCTATTGACACTTACACAAGGAACTAAATACAGTAATAGAAAATGGTTGATAAGCTGCAAACGTAAAGGGATGCGACAGCAGGGTGAAGAGAATAGTAGCACAAAGCAAAACGAGCAACTAGTTACTACTTTTAGAAGTAGTAAATATTCGATTATTACCGACTCTTTACTACTTCTCAAAATCATTCGAATGATTCTTTCGATTCAATTCGATTATTTTTCAAAGAATCGAATAAAAATTCGATTATGCCCATCACTATTTCAGATGTTCCCAATCCCAGTACCATACGCGTGTGTAGTTCATCGCTGCCTATCCAATGCTGACCTCCCATTTCTATCCCCGTTTAGTCGTCCATGGGTCACGGAACAGTGTTGCCGTCTCATTACTCTCTATCTTTAATGTAATTTTCTCAAAAAAGTATGAGGATAATGTTTTTTTGTTGGTAGATAGTGTTATCGACTTTAATTTACCCACCTAAACATGTGTTACTGTCCGTATACGCGAATTACTACTCACCCTGTTCATTTATTTTACCACCATGTATTACTACCCGTCCGGGCTATACGCTTATACACTAATTACTCTTATGGTTTTAGGGATTACTAAGGTTATATTTAGACTAAGTTTAACCTGATCTGCGTGAAGGGAGAGTGGAAACCCATTTCGGAAAAATGACCCTCAGTGCGCTCGACCTAGATTCGAACCTCAATCTCCCCGTCATTGGAAGTTTGTTCTATTGCAAGAGTAATGCGTTAGACCACGTGGCCAATGAAAATTAAATAACGACAGTTGGTGAGCTGGTGGTCTAGGGGTAAGGTGTCGGACTTCTGTGCTGGGGGTCCGGGGTTAAATCTCCGGTCCCGGCACAGATTTATCTGGTTACCAAACCCTTCCTTCACCTCTGACAAGACGTGTATTAATCACAACTTGTGAATGT
>CABFOW010005218.1:0-32222 GCA_902141385.1 Timema californicum
GTTCTTTACCTCTCCGGCAAGAATGTCATCCCACAAACACGTGTCTGTTCCACCTTCTTGGCCCCCCTCCGGTTCTTTACCTCTCCGGCAAGAATGTCATCCCACAAACACGTGTCTGTTCCACCTTCTTGGCCCCCTCTGGTTCTTTACCTCTCCGGCAAGAATGTCATCTTTCTAGCAGACTGGCGATTGGTGTGGATCCTTTGTAGCACGCTACAGAAATCTTTGAGTCAACATGTCGCCTCTTGCTGCCTAAAGGTTAGCTAAAAACCTGGGTATTGTGGTCGATATGTTAGCATACTAATGTTATTAATGTAAAATGTGAATAGTTGATTGAATAGGCGCATCTTCAATTATTATCGTTTATTTCAAATGTCCTCTCATGTTATAATAATTAAAATATTCTTACCAACCTGATTAATAACTTGCCAAACAGATTAATTTAAAACAAAAACACCTTTGAATTTTCATTTCTGTGGCAACCTCAAACCATAGAATCGTAGAGTTATCTCTCATCATATAAATATTACTTCTTAAACCCCACAAACTGTTTCTTTCAAATACCAGAGTTATTAACTTTTCACAGTTCACCATTTTACCAAGATAAAGAACAGACGATCTCTTGAAAACCTGACAGACAGTTTGGCTGAAAAAAGCAAATCTATTGGAATCTGTCCGACCTCTGAAGTATTCACTCATTGTAGTGTGTTGCCTGTTACACGGTAATGTTATGAATGAGTAGGTAGAATTAGTATGTTGAATTATGAATAATCAAACACTCAGCTACGTGACAATATGACAGGCCAATGGGCGCGTTTTATTTTCATCTTCGACAGGTTGGCCAACATAAGATATTATTTACACTAGATGTAGAAGTATTAATCAATTGACTTAAAATAATAGTTAATGCCACACTCATTAGAGTTGAAAAGGAAATTATTGAAAACATCAATTCATTCATAACAGAGATTACTTACCATTTTTACAATACCTCAACTATTGTATTTTTTATATTATTATTTTTCTATTGTAACTGGTTATGACACCATGTCTCACTACCCATTTGAGCTATATGCATCTAAGCTATTTATAATGGATTTTAGATGAGGAAATGTACACACATTTGCATGGAGGGAGAGTTGAAAACCAATTTGTACAGAAACACCCCCAGTTATCTCGAATCCCAACCTCCCTTGCAATTGCTAATTACTATTACAATGGTTAATTTTGTTTATAATAAAAAGTAAAACTAGTTTTAATAAGACAAGTTGTTTGAATGGGCTAACAATGCAATAAGATCAGGGCTTGGGTTGTTTTCCACTCATGTAAATGCAGGTTCCTTTTATTTAAATCAACCTTACTCATCCCAAACATATTAGCTTAGTGCAAAGCTGTGCACACAAGTAGTAAGCCACGGTGACACAATATTGCATATTTCCAAACTTAGAGAGCTGACAGGCAGAGTTGCGTGTGGTTTGTTTGTAGAGGCTATCCATGACTGACAGAACACTGAACAACGTGTAAATAGTGTACCAGTCGTTAATCTCCACACAAACTTGATGTTGAAACATAAATGGGTCGTTTCTATCATTTGGCTATTTGGGAGATGTTATCTTCATTAATAAAGGCTGTATGTAAATATGTTAGGTAGTCTCGAAGATCTTTGGTACTTAAGATGGTGCTATTTATTGGCTGTAGATGGAATAATATTATCAAATTAACTGTAGCTCAAACTTTCCAGACATTGTAAACCTACCTTAATGTTAACATCTTATACGTGTAGCTTGGTCTTGTTACCGAGTAGCAAGGAACATCTTATTGTTAACATCTTATAAGTGTAGCTTGGTCTTGTTACCGAGTAGCAAGGAACATCTTATACGTGTAGCTTGGTCTTGTTACCGAGTAGCAAGGAACATCTTAATGTTTAATTAACATTGACTTTACATTTCAGTCTGTCTTAAGTTTTAATTTCAAACTAATATTGGGCTGTAAGTGGGTTTCACTGGTCTTGATGTAAACTGCTCGTTGGTAGTTTTTAGTTCTGCTGAGAATATTACCATCTTGAATAACTAATTGTGAAGAATATTTTTGATGTACAGAAATGACAATTGAAGCAAACATCTTGTGTCTTCAGATGAATGTCCGCGTGACGACGATGGATGCGGAGCTGGAGTTTGCGATCCAGCAGACGACGACTGGCAAACAGTTGTTTGACCAGGTGGTGAAGACCATCGGACTGCGGGAGGTGTGGTTCTTCGGACTGCAGTACACGGACAGCAAGGGGGACCTCACCTGGATCAAGCTCTACAAGAAGGTAACATAGCACACTTTGGTTAAATTGCAGACATTGCTGGTCTACTATCTACAAGGGAAAATTATTGTTCCTTGTAGAACGCAAACAAATGTCTAATAGCTTAGACTAGGCAAAGAAGTTTCAACATTTGTCTGAGCTGTGATTGGTCACAAAGTCAGACTGTACAACGTGTCTGTATTGCTGCCAAATATGTGCTTAGTGCACACATAAGATCTAGTTTTTATGTTTGTTAAGTTTTCCTTCTAAAGGAAAAACTTCCCAATGGCAGTTTGATTTCTATACATAGAGAATTATAGACGTGTCAGATAAACCACTCTTCGTCCCAACAGAATGGTAACTTTGACAACAATTTGTATATTAGTGCTGCCATTAGAAAAATAATTTGTTTACTTTACTCTATATTAAAAATAATTGTTTATATTTAACGTAAATTTTGTTTGAGGACTCTAGGTTGGTTGTCTTGTCCACTTTTAATTGGTAAGTCTTATACTGATAGAAGACACTTATCTTTGAAAATGGTAGGACAGTAAACCTATTTTATATGTATTGTAAATTATTTCGACTAAAATTGCACACATTGCAAAATGAGAATAAATTGTGTTTTCCTGTATGGTTGATGCATAGTATCCAACCTCCCAGATTTTCCTTATCTTATGTGAAACCATATAAAATTTTATGAGCTCGCAGTATCTTTGATTATTTTACACACTTTAGTTTAAGTTTTTAATAATTTAAAATGTTAATATCAAAACATTTCCATTCCATAAGAGGATGATGGAGTAAATGTAATATTACAGCCTGTCCATTAGAGCATGGGCCAAGCCCTTCCTCCAGGTGTCATTATAAGCATTTGTTACGTGAATATTTACTTTTACCAGCTTTGTAATCCATACGAGTGTCGGCTGGATGATTTTTAACTTACAAACGTAAATACAGGGAAACCCCGCTATACACACTTTTGTTATCCGCATATTCACATAAATCTGTATTTTGATTTGTGAGGCGAAATGTTGGAAGGAACCTGTGTGGTTCACTTGTTGATTGATAGATGGAAACACATGCAAACTCCCTCATTTGTCAAAATGCTCTTTCAACAAAGAATGTGAAGTGTTAAATTTGTGAAAATCACATTCAACGCGTCAGTGGACTGAGTGATTTGGAAGTAAGAACTACTTGTGCTAATGGGGAATCAATTTGTAAAAGAACACAATCATTCTGGAATGTTAGTATAACTAGTGACTATATGACGGTCGGGTGCACTGGAGAAAATGTTAGAACATCACAAGCAGCCCAACGTCCCACTCTCCAGAGCTGTTATTACAGTCTGTATGAAGATCTCAGGTTGGTTGAGTCGGTTCAAACAACTGCGTGCATTCCACAATTTAAAACTGAGTGGGGAGGCAGACCATGTTACAAGTGACAGCAGGAGGACACACACCAAGACAGGGGTTAATCTCGACGAAACTGGCCTGATCTGGAAACGAATGCCAAGCTGTACATTTATTTCCATTAAAGAAATGTCAGCACCTGGTTTCAAGGCGGCCAAGGATCGCTGCACACTTCTTTTTGGAGGAAACTCTTCCGGGGATTAAAGTTCCAGCCCCTCATCTACTATACAGAAAATCCACGGACATTAAAAGGTTATGTTAAAACCAAATTGCCTGTTATTTGGAGATCCAATAAGAAAGGATGAATGACATCTATGATGTTCTGTGAGTATTTTTCCAGAGATCTTCAGGATGAGTTGAAGCCCTATTGTGATAGGGGAGAAAACATCCTTTTAAAATTCTTACCCTGCTTGACAACGTTGCTAGTCACTCTCTCGCTGTTGTGGAGTTAAATGAAAATATGAAAGTTCTTGTTTTTTCCTGCCAACACCGCATCCATAGTTCAGCCCATGGGCCAAGGAGGGATCACAGAACCTTCTCAATGCTTATCAAACAGTGTGATACAGCCGATAAACTTATCATTGAGGAGTTTTGTAACCCGTTTAAAATTAAGATTTTGATCAATATCATAATCACACCTCGATGCATGAAGCTATGGCCTGTAGCTGTATCAGGCATTCCTGACGTTGCAGTGGATAATGAACTCAGTAGAACACGGAGAGAGATTGTAGACATGGCACAACTTACTGGATTCATAGACAACGTAGATGAGCTCTTCTTAACCTCTCATAAAGAGGATCTAAGAGGGAAATATTATAAAGCAATCAGAGCTGTGTCCAGAAACAGTGGAGCCTCTAAGAATAATCACAACCAAAGTTATGTCCGAGGCTTTCAAAATGATTGACTCAGCAATTGATATGTTTGATGAATAGGACCCTGACTTATTGAGAAGTTCTCCTTATGTTTAATGTTTAACCGTTATTCTTATTTCATCTAAATGTTGTTAAAGGTCATTCAAGTATTAATAGCAATTTTAGTGCTTTCTCCGAGAAGACGTCATAAATCAGAGGAAAGTGAACAGGGGAACAGAATTGTCAGCCATAAAAGCTCAAATTTGGAAAAAGACGAAAACACAGTAGATTGGAGGGATTATTAAATTTAAAAAAAATTATTGAATAGTGTTAACGTTCCTTAGTTGTAATTTGATTCCACTTCTTAAACCATTAACGCTGATAGGCTGGTTGACTTGACTACAAGTTTCAGCGCAAAAACTCCATCTTCAGGTCTCCTAATTAGGGTTGGATGGTGTTTTTGCGCTGACATGTAGTCAAGTCAACCAGCCTGTCAGCGTTAATCTGTTAATCTGTTATTTTTGGCCTTAGTTATTAGATAGGTTCAAATCTTTGACAAGGTAATTGAGATTTCAATGTGGTTCATAAGACAAGCTGGACAGATGGTAAACTAGGGTATGTTTGTAATAATCTGTAGGCCCGGTGATGTGTTGGCAACATCCATGTGACCAACCTGCGAGGTAACAGATGTAGAACAGGAGTTGAAACTTATCATACGTCACTAGCGTGGCGTCACAAAGCTCGGGGCTGACAGTCTTGTTGCTAGTATCTGTCGGGACAATATTAGTCCTATTGGGGGGCTGTTCCCCTGCTATATTGATCTTGCTGCAAGGTTGTCACGAATCTTGAGAAATTATCACGATTATTGTTGGGCTCTGATTGAATATTTGATTCCTTGTTATATTGAGAACATAACATTCTCTTAACTCAGAGCTGGGGAGTTGGTGATATTTTGAATGGACAGACTCCGGGTTCAAAATATACACTTGTTTTTTTATCTTTTAAGACCAATCTTTGTAATTTTGTTTGGCAAATATAATAAAATTAAGATTCACAATGCTAAAGAAGATGTGTAGTATTCTGTATTGGAGGATTCTTTTTTCAGTAGAATTATTACAACTGAATATATATATATATATATATATATATATATTGTCCAGCCATTTCTAAAGGAGTCTTGAGTTGGATAGAAAAGTGTTTACTCAAAGGACGGGTGTTCATACTGCACATGATTCCACAACTTCGCCTTAAACACTTTGAAAGGTACAATATAGCAAAGCACTTGTTGACTGAAGTACTTAGTGAGGTGGAAGGAGATGGCAATTTGTGTAGCAAAACATTTCTTTGTCTAAAATAAATAAAGTATGGCTCTAGTAGCAACGTCTAGTTTAATTCTCTACACATGGTGATACCAACAGTTGTTTAGGGTTTGTCAATGGTGTCCTGGAATTTAGTGACAACTTTTATCTTATTTAAAAAGTCTCATCTAATTCTGCTGTGCTTAAGACCAGGGCTGCAGAGTCGGCAGGCTAAGCCTTTGACTCCAACTCAGACTCCTTTATTAATTGCAAATTTATTTTAATATGGTGTCATAAAAATACTTGTCAAAATAATGTTAACACAGTTAATTTGTCAAAAGTATTGGATATAAATTAAGATACTAAAATGGTAGCACAGGGCATTTCCTCCCAACACCTGACTCATCAAACTGCGGGACTGGAACATAAAAATATGATATTTAGTTTGCAACAATTTCACACTCCACACCACATAAGACAAGATAGTCAACAACTGTTGATATCTTGAACCATGTGTGATAAATTAAACTAAGCGTTGACCCTGGTGCAACATTTTATTTACTTTGGCCAACAAAATGTCTTGCTATAAAAACTGAACAGATTGCAAGCGAGATTACAAAATATGAGTGAAGTTGATGGACTAGTACAGATCTGCCTCTGTAGCATTTATAACAATTTAGTTTTAATCTGATGAGAATCCTCTTCCAATGGATATGTATTGAAATGACAGCAGTGTCCAGTACGAAGATCACCTTTCATTACCTTCCAGAGTCACAGATGGCTCCTGATACATTTCACATGTTCATAAGACTCAACCCTTCTATCTTGGACCAGACCCTTCCTTGCTGACAGTGGACCACAGCCAGATAGTTGGATGTACATTAAGAGCAGGAGAAAGTGTAATCCATTACTCCCCAACATCTTGATGACAGCTCTCCTGNTGCTGACAGTGGACCACAGCCAGATAGTTGGATGTACATTAAGAGCAGGAGAAAGTGTAATCCATTACTCCCCAACATCTTGATGACAGCTCTCCTGTAGTTATACAACCCCTTCCCTTTATAATTTCCTCAGAGCACCCACTCAATCCGGGAACCACCTTCTTGAAGGGAACCCCGTACTTATTCCCTGACCACATGTGTAGTGTTGATATTGTACTATCAGCAGAGCTGGTTAGTATTCACTTCACTGGGGGGATTCTTTTTATTAATTATAACTGTTTAGGTTATGCATCCATTTAAATTATACTATTGTTTTAGATGAACTTTTTACAATAAACTTAACATGCATTTGCAACACCCTCAGTTCTCTGAAACCCTGACCTCCTTTGTAACAGCGTGGGTTGTTGTAACTGTTAAGCGGACTTTAAAATAATTAATTATATTCTGTAACTTTACTTTCCTTTACCTTACACATTTATTTCAAGCTACCTATCATTTGTTGATAATTTGTTTTTTAGATTTAATTTTAAGTACTTTGTCATACTTCTTAACTAAAATGCTGATTAGAAAAGATTCCGGTGAATTTGAATGAACATATCTAGAATGGACTTGAAACATTTCAATTTTGGATTATACCTACATTATTATTAGCACCGCGTCTTACTACCCGTTTGGGTCTTACGCTAATATGTAATGGTAAAGTGATTGTGAGATGAAATGGAGGACCTACAGCTTAACGTGGAATCCGAACCACGGTGGAGGCCTGGCATTCCCCACATTCACAAGATGTCTTGTCAGAGGTGAAGGAAGGGTTTGGTAATCAGATAAATCTGTGCCGGGACCGAGGATTGAACCTCGGACCCCCAGCACAGAAGTCTAACAACACCTTACCCCTAAACCGCCAGGTCACCCTAATTATACCTACAAAAATTATGTATTTGAAAATATGAAAGGCAACAAAAATGTATTGAAAGCTACTAAAAACCTAAAAATTGTGTAGTGATATGTTAAGGCTATGAAACTTGTCCAGAGGCCGTACATCTGATGTTATCTGAATGAAAGATACAACATATGTTGCCTAATGATATCCTGGCCCGGCTACCCTTGCTTGTTGTCTGTCGCACGGAGAAAAGAGCACGCACACTTACCCCTGTATGTCCTTCTCTATGGCATGAAGTAGTGCTTTGAGCGCCCCACTGGTCAAACCATCGCATTGACAAATAAACTACCTTTATTTTGATATATATTCTAGTTAAATAACACACACTCACCTGGTAATGGAGCCAAGCAAAAGATAAGGAACCTATTTTTTTCTTTTTTTTTCTATGTCCTATACTTTTGATTGGTACTAAATTTAATGAAATAACAAATGAGGGGGGTGATAAAAAAATAATCGATTAAATTTGTTTTAATTAAGGGTAGTCTGGCCAAGATATAACTAACAAGGCAACCTAGGTGTGATTAGTTTGTTATCTTTTATATAAAAAATACCTCTCATTCAAATAACAGGTGAAGGTAGGTCAAAACTGTGCAACACTTATAAACACTAGAATAGTACTGTTATTGTCATAGTATTATTCTAAACAAAGATATTGTCACTGTTGGATGTGACATCAAGCTATTCAGTTGTCATTTCTTGTCTCCACCTCCCTCTCCTGACACTGGAATATACTGCGGTAGGAAGTATTGTTGGAAGTTATAATGGTCTGGAGCCATGGTTACCAGCAGGGCTATAGCGGTCTGGAGCCATGGTTACCGGCAGGGCTAGAGCGGTCTGGAGCCATGGCTACCGGCAGGGCTATAGCGGTCTGGAGCCATGGTTACCGGCAGGGCTATAGCGGTCTGGAGCCATGGCTACCGGCAGGGCTATAGCGGTCTGGAGCCATGGTTACCGGCAGGGCTATAGCGGTCTGGAGCCATGGCTACCGGCAGGGCTATAGCGGTCTGGAGCCCTGGTTACCGGCAGGGCTATAGCGGTCTGGAGCCATGGCTACCGGCAGGGCTATAGCGGTCCGGAGCCCTGGTTACCGGCAGGGCTATAGCGGTCTGGAGCCCTGGCTACCGGCAGGGCTATAGCGGTCCGGAGCCCTGGTTACCGGCAGGGCTATAGCGGTCTGGAGCCCTGGCTACCGGCAGGGCTATAGCGGTCCGGAGCCATGGCTACCGGCAGGGCTATAGCGGTCCGGAGCCATGGTTACCGGCAGGGCTATAGCGGTCTGGAGCCATGGCTACCGGCAGGGCTATAACGGTCTGGAGCCCTGGTTACCGGCAGGGCTAGAGCGGTCTGTAGTAAATAAACCAAAAGAATTAACCCCAAAAGTTCACTAAAGGGCTCTAGACAAAACTTTTTCTCGCAGATGTTTACCATGCTCCCGCCATCAAGTTTATATCCGCGTATAGACATAATCTAATTTTATATAAAATATAAGAAACCATTATTATATAGCACATCGTCACATAAATACAATATTAATTGTTGACCTGTAAGAAAGCCAGCCGGTGGTTTGTGACCATACTAGGAAGTCATTAGTCATCTCGAGGTGGTTTGCGTCACTCCCACCCAGACAGATGAGCATCTGGGAGCTGTTGTTCCCACGTCACCCGCCACAATTACCCTGGGAAGGTCATCCATAGCTATTTATACATTCGCTGTTAACACGTGACAGTTGCGGGCTTTGTTGAGGTAATATTCTCAAATAGTGCTTGCTATAGGATGATTCTGGTATGAACTTCTCAACCAGATAGAAACTGATTACCTGCCTGGGGGGGCGTAGTTAGCTAACGCGCTAGTTTCGTGTAGAGCTAGACTGCCGATATCGAGGTTCGAATATCTGGTGGATTTTCCTAAATAGTTTTCCACTCTCCCTCTATGCAAATGCGGGTTCGCTTTCTCTAAATTCAACCTTCCCAATTCTTAGTACTTTAGCGTACAACCTGACGGGTAGTAAGACGGGGTGCGAAAAGAACCGGCGATGTATTCGTCATTTTAATTTCAAAAGCAAGGAGAAGCTACAGTAGCCCCGTGGCTTCTTTGGTGCTGACTGACAGCTCACAGCTGACTTCTGACAGTCAACATTTGGGTATATACCTAGTTTTTGACTGTCAGAAGTGACAGCTGCTAAACATATGTGTTTGCAGATCATATGGTTCGTAGGGATACATAATTTGGTCTAATAACTTTTCAAAGCCGTGAGCTGTCAGTCAGCACCAAAGAAGTCGTGGGGCTACTGTAGCTATAACAGTGTAGTGTGTCATAGTTGCATCATTCTCCGCCCAAACACTAGCGACGGCCGACATCCGGTTAAGAAGATAAAAATATCGATGTTTCCTCCGGTGTGAGAGTGACAGAGAGATACCTCGGCTAGCTACCCGCTCGTCCTGTGCGATTATATCTGCACACTTGAATCTAGAACAGACACAACACCCAGTCCCCCGGCCGTTGAAGGGGAAACCCACATTCTACAAATGATATATTTTGGCGAACCTTTCAAAAAATTGTAAATATAATTAAAAATAAAATGCCTTACGTTATCATATCACAAAATGATGTTACAACAGTGTACAAGAAAATATAGATCTGATGACGTAGAACTTCCCGTCGTGGCGTTTTGACAGGTATTACTCCGCGTTGAGGATGACGACTGACGAAAGTGAAGGGCTACACTACCTCGCGATGTTTGTTTGGCAAGTGTGTTGACATACCTGGGATGTAAGGGCCGCGAGAAAAGCTCGGCCTAAGGTGTTTTTTTTTATCGCTTTAGCATAAACATAACTTATTTTTTATTTCACATTGATATCAACAGTAATGTTCTTGAATATAGTTATATTTTGGTTTGGTATTTAATTTAATACATAAATTCTTGTCTTGTATTTATTTATGTAAGATTAAATTACCTGACAATGTTCTTTAACCCTCCCTCCCCGATCTTTCCCCCAGTGCTTGCTGGTCCTCCATCACCAAAACAACACACTAACAGAATGGAACCCCCCATGAGATGGCTTGATTTATGAACGGACTGCAGGCAGCCGAACATTCTAAAAATGGATTACTTGCTATTCATGAATTGGAATACGGAGCCGAACCTTGAAGATTCAAAACAAAGCATCACTCACTATAACACGACTTACATGCTATCTGCCGTCTCTTCAAGTGGAAGTTTGATAATGGTTGCACTAAGCTTTCAGAGAAACTGTTTTTAAAAAACACAACTAAATGCTAAACCATAAAATAGTTGAGACACCTAAATACAAGTGAACTACTATACTATGAACTAACCACCCTTTTATCGTGCCAGGGGTGCAGAATATGTTCAGAGATCTAATATTTCCCCGAAAACCATAACGCTCAAAATAAAATATTTAATATGCTGAAGGGAATAAGGATTATTACCTAACATAGTTGAGAAAATTCAAATTCATATACATTTCTAATAATTGCCATTTTATATTAGGCCTACCTACCTTATAAAAGTTTAGTGGTCTCCCAGAAATGGCAACCTTCCCATTTCCTTGTGTGCACTACATATTATATATAAAATTCTCGTGTCACAATGTTCGTTCCCGTACTCCTCCGAAACGGCTTGACCGATTCTCATGAAATTTTGTGAGCATATTGAGTAGGTCTGAGAATCGGCCAACATCTATTTTTCATACCCCTTAGTGATAAGGGTTGTCCACCCTTAACATTTTTCTATAATTTTTAGACATTTTTTTAATATATTTTTTTTTTTTTATTATGTCGCATTAAAAAATACATACAACCCTAAATTTTTACCCTTTTATCACCAACCCCTATTTTTTAATAGCCATTTTAGTAATTTAATCATTTTTCATCCCCGGTCGATAACTGATCAATCGTCATTTAATTAGTTATCCCCGCCAGTTGTCTGACCCAGTAAACAGCACGGAGTAGGGATGAGAACGAAGCCGGTCTCCTGTTTCTCTCACACAATAAGACTTCTCTCACTCCCTACACATTTGTCGGCCATCATTATTGTTTATGCATCAAGTGTAGTAGTAACGTTGACAATTATTATTTTGCTATCTCAGTGTAACTCTCATATTAACTATTAATCATTCCTATTTTATTAATAACTAGAAATTACTTAAAAATTACGTTTGCCGGGTCAGCTAGTATTGTTATATTAATTGTTCATTGATACCAGTAGGCTTACCGGTACATCTTGGTACTAAGAGGCCTTGGTAACTCGCCACTACTGCTAGGTCTATCACTACCAACCACACCAGGGGAAACACTATCGCCATTAACGGCCGAGTTCTTCCTATGATCACTGTTTGTGTCAAGGCCAAAACTACTTGTTTTATGTTGATTATATGGATTCATAAACAAATAAGATAATATGTGTGTGATCACTCTTGCGAGGTGAACCTAATTAGCTTTCAGAGCAAGTTCCCTAAGGGCTGGTTTTCCATCCTCACTCCAGTGAAGGGTGTAACCTTAAAGTTCACCAATCTCTGACATCTCTTTTCTAAACATATGTTTTCCATTGCGTCTTAGTGCTATGCATATATACACTTAGTATGCATATATACACTGATTATGATAATGTGTTTGGGATAAGGAAGGTTGGACTTAGAAGTAGTGTATCTGCATTTGCATGGAGGGAGAGAGGAAAACTATTTAGAAAAAAAACTTTCAGAACACCTGATTGAGATTCAAACCTTGATTTCTCTATCATTGCGAGTGTGCCGGTTATACTGTTTGACCACCGGATCATGTATGTAAACCATTTGTTAAAACCGGCTTTGTTATAGTAATGCATGCGATGAATACTTACGGTTTTAAACCCCACTACATTATGCATATCTGAATTTCAAGATGTTCCTAACACTATTTTAACTATAAATTCTGGAATAACTTTAAGTGGTCATCCATAAGCAACGTAGCACTTTTTCTTAAATCCTCCATTTTTCCTAACAGCATTATGTGGTTTATAGATTACCCCAGTGAAGCAACAACTGAATCATTAGTATCAACTGACTTGGCTTGTATACCCCCTATGAAAACATGACAGTAACGTCCACGACACAGATTATTGGAAACTTGACGCCTTGTCTCAATCTTTGTCTTCACATTGAACCAAGGGATCCAAGATTTAGTCCCCATGCCAGTGATGACATTGTTTGTGTTTGTTAAGTTAGTTTGTAAATGTGTTTATATAATTAGTCAGTTTACATAAACACAGCCTTGGCATTTTCTTCTATTAATGGCATCATTTATTAGTCTTATTTATATAGGATTGAAAAACAGCATTTAAATAGATACAAATTTCTGACATTTTATAAAAATTATTTTACAAGTGAGATTTAAAAAAATTAAAATACTTATAGTTATTTGTGACAGTTTCTAAATGTTCTTCTGAATGGGTTCTCAGGAGCTGTCAGCAGCTCATAAGACAGCATGCCCAACAAAATGGAGTCCTCATGGTGTGTCTCTATAAACAAAGATGAAACAAAAACGAGTTATTATAATTAAATTCATGCATAGTTATTGCAATAGCTGGGCTATAATAAGGTTCTTACCCGCCTCGGTGGCGTAGTTGGCTAACGCGCTTGTCGTGTTGAGCTCTACTGCTGAGGACGGGGAGATCGAGGTTCGAATCTCGGTCGGGTGAACTGGGGGTGATTTTTCCTAAATGGTTTTCCATTCTCCTTCCACGCAAATGCGGGTTCACTTCCTCTAATTCAACCTTCCCAATTCCTAATCCATTAGAGTAATTAGTAATAAAAGCGTATAACCCGAACGGGTAGTAAGAGGTGGTGCTAAATATTAATTATTAATAAGGTTCTTCTATCACTTATTCATACATCAAGACATGTGATACTTTGATATATACTAACAATAGGCTCCACCTACAAAAGAAATAAATTGTTATCAAAGTTGACTGTAAATAAAATATTTGAATTTTAAGTTTGTCTGACCAAAATCCTGCTACAAATAGTCCTCCTACCTGTAATATACCTCATAAAATGTATAAAATACACCTTTAAGGCCCAATGTGTGAAGCTTGATGAGAAAATTAAAGCTACAGAGTAAACTTAAACCAATAAATTGTGTTAGATACCACTTACATAGATCTGTTGTTTAGGTTTAGTAGAAATGCAGTTAGGCCCTAATTGAATTTACCATGAGAAATATATACCGATATTGTAATAACAATAACCAGGGTTGTATACTCTGTAGGTTATACCTTCGACTCTAACTACCCCATCACTGGCAAATGTATATAATATTAATTTGCAGGTAATGAGGAATCTACTCTATAGTAAAAAAATGTTACAATAGTAAATGTATTGCTGATTAATATATATCGGAATTTTAAGATATTAAATACTAAAATGATAACACAGGAAATTTCATTATCACCCCCACGGGAATCATTAGGCTACTTAGGTACACAGAACATAAAATATATATTTTTATTATAATTTCTGAAAAAGAAAATTTTCCTACATTTCTGTGTTTAGCTGTGCATTTAATAAAAATTATAAATAGTTTTTAACAGAAAAAGAGGGTATAGACCTACCTTGAAACCAAAGAATGTACAAACTTAAGACTAACAGAACATTCGTAAGCAGTTCTCCTAGTTATATTTTACAAATTTTTATTTTGAATCAGTCAATACCTTTCTACCGACTCAAACACTGACAATAACTACTGTATATAATAATTAATTGCTGTTCCTAAGTTAGCATCAAAGTTCTGTGAATATTTAGTGGAGAAAAACATTTTTGCTATTTAATGGTAAGATGTTATTAATCTCAGGAAGCTTACTTGTTAGATTCTCTATTAACTTTGGTCCACCGGGCTCTGAGCAGGAATGTGGGTGCAGTACCCATATGCAACCTCAAATACTTTGAAGGTCAGAAGTGCAGACACCTCAAGGGTTTACCGCCAACAGTGTGGACATTTTCTTTGGAACACAGGATATGGTCGACTGGTCCACACAGTTAACCTACCAATAGTAGAACAAAGTTATTAGGGGAATGTGCAAGCACCTGCCCATATAATACACCGTATTTCACATGAGAAACCAATCATTAAAAATGTATCAGTTTCATTCTACTCACAAGAAAGCGTTGAATCAAATGATACTCTAAATGTATGTATTTGAAGTTATTTTATCTTTAGAGCATCTAGAAAACTCAATAAAAGCCAAGTCCAAAGCTAGACCAACACGTCGTTTGAGCCATGATACCTCATGTTATGATGCTATGGACCAACACGTCGTTTAAGCCATGATACCTCATGATATGACGCTATAGACGAACACATCGTTTGAGCCATGATACCTCATGTTATGATGCATGGACCAACACATCGTTTGAGCCATGATACCTCATGATATGATGCTATAGACCAACACATCGTTTGAGCCATGATACCTCATGATATGATGCTATAGACCAACACGTCGTTTGAGCCATGATACCTCATGATATGATGCTTGCTATATAATACTACGAAAGTCAAATGGTCTAGTTTGTGAATATTAATTGAGATACTAATTTATCATTGAATGGAATGGCCACAAGGAAAGATCAAATCAGCTGTCTAATTACCACAAGGAAGATTGGGTTAAACTTATAATGTAAATAAATTTATTAATAAGCTTGAGTTTAGTGTCAAGGGATTCCCCACATTTTTTAAAAGCATAATGTTAGCATACATTTAATGATCTTCAGGTTTTATAGAGGAGAAAGTTTGTCCAAAAGGTTTGAATATTGGGTGTCATCTCTGTTAATACGTTAACCAAATAATAGAAATGGCAGTTCCAGTTTTTATGTTTTGCATTCACATAAGGCAGACCTAAATCTTAACTCAAATTGTATTAGACAAAAAAATAAGCTGCTCTTAGGCCAGGTTATCATTAATCTGTAGGTTTATGCAACTTTAGATTCACAGAAGAAGGAAAATGTAACATTTATTATTCTAAAACAACTTTTATGAGCATATACATTTTGTTGAAAAAGATCAGTTGGGGTTAACTTTATATTAATATAATTTATGAAACATTTGCAGGCCTTCATCAAAATATAGCATAACATCCCGAAGGATTCGCTAGTTATAGCATAATATAACCTGGGCCTAGTAAAAGGTTTTATAACTTTTAAAATTAAATATACTGGAGGCAATAATTGTTAGGATAGAATATTCCCTTAAAAATGATAGGCCTAGATTCTATGTGTCTTAACTTATAAAAAGTGAGATATTTACAAACACTTTTCACTTGCAAAACTTACTTAAACAATTATTTATTCTTAACTTAAATATGTGGCGTGCTAAACTTATAATTACAGTAGTATACTTAAAAGATTAAAATTATTGTCCTTCAAGTCGACAATATATTTGAATAAAAATAGCCCATAAGTTTGAAACTGAACGCTTAGGCCTTAATTTTTGTTTGATAAATTATTTGATTATATTTGGGTGATGATAATATATTTTCCTATTTGTTAGTTTAGGTATTGATTTTTTTTCTAGTCAATTGATGTATAGAGTGGTGGAAAATATAATAGAATATTATTGTGTAGCTACTAAAACCGATGTGGTACTTAACCTAGACATCGCACAAACTATCTCATTTAATATTAATATCGGCGTTACGTTGTTTTGGATTTAATATAAATAGAACACAGCTATTATAATTATTTCGTGAGAGTGTAGTATTATAACCCCTAAATTCCCAATATAAACATATTTAACATTAATAATATGACTTGAAAACTTTTTACTTACCACCGTAATGATATCGTTGGCTTCCTACTGCGTGCTATTGGACGTGAATACCTTGATACATTTCTCGATAGCATAGGAGACTCGACTTGTCGATTGTAAAATCGGTCAAAAGGAGATCCAGAATTGCATTTTGCTCGTAAAGAGAGTCGACGGTAGTGACCGACATGACTACTCTCTTTCAAAGGGAAAGAAAAGATCCAGAGTCCCGGTGCTGGCCAGTTATCATGGCACCACGGCGTAATCCCAGTGCTGGCCACCACATTTTATGGCCAGTTATCATGGCACCACGGCGTAAATCCCAGTGCTGGTCACCACGTTTTATGGCCAGTTATCATGGCACCACGGCGTAATCCCAGTGCTGGCCACCACATTTTATGGCCAGTTATCATGGCACCACGGCGTAATCCCAGTGCTGGCCACCACATTTTATGGCCAGTTATCATGGCACCACGGCGTATCAGCCATGGTAGTTTATAGCTTAATGAAGAAGAAACGTAAATATAGATAATAGTGTCCACCCATTAATATACAGATGCATACTCCTGTTTAATTATGTTTTCGGTGTCGCATATAAAATGACAAAATTCAATTAATCACTATGTTGCCGGTAATTTAAAAATATATAATTTACCCTGTGGAATTAATTATGATTGGAAACGACCCTTGCACTTAGAGCCCTTGCCAAGCATTTCAATCTATTGTTAGTTTGTATGATTAGTCCCTGTTTGCGTAGTCTCGATGTTTCAGACTCCACAGTGGTGATCATTTACCATGGCTACCTAACACCTGCGGTAGGGTAGGTAACTGATGACTCGCCACTCAATCAGCCATTAGCCAGGTTGGATTATTAGAACTTTCCTTTGCCCCTCATCTCAACCTCTGACTTCTTTTCTAGAACTCTGAGGAGACTGCGAGCGAGCGCACAAGCGTCTGGTTTGTAATGAGAGGTGGCCAGACTGGGCGACTGAGCGCGCTTGAACGATAGAACTAGTACAGTCTAGTTCACAGGCGCTAGGCAATATTATTGTATGTTGGTTCATTGAGTGCTGGAAAACTACTCATTTCGACATTTTTATTACTATCGATAGGTTTAACACACTTGCTACTAACGGCCTAATTTAATTGGTGAGATCATAAACCATACCTATATATGTGTGTGTGTGTATATATATAACTGATATGTTAAAATACTCCTCAAAGTAGGCCTTTAGAAATAAGAATCACTATCATGGAGAGAGGATGAGAAAACCACAACAATAAATCACTTGTTAAAATCCACCCTCAGTTCACTGAGCCAAGTTTTGGAGCCTCCTCTGCAACAACTATCGAGATCTATCTGCTACTCACACGCTCACTCACACGCTTGCCAGTCTGGGAGAGCTATCTTCTACTCACACGCTTGCGAGTCTGGGAGAGCTATCTTCTACTCACATGCTTGCCAGTCTGGGAGAGCTATCTTCTACTCACACGCTTGCCAGTCTGGGAGAGCTATCTTCTACTCACACGCTTGCCAGTCTGGGAGAGCTATCTTCTACTCACACGCTTGCCAGTTTGGGAGAGCTATCTTCTACTCACATGCTTGCCAGTCTGGGAGAGCTATCTTCTACTCACACGCTTGCCAGTCTGGGAGAGCTATCTTCTACTCACACGCTTGCCAGTCTGGGAGAGCTATCTTCTACTCACACGCTTGCCAGTCTGGGAGAGCTATCTTCTACTCACACGCTTGCCAGTCTGGGAGAGCTATCTTCTACTCACACGCTTGCCAGTCTGGGAGAGCTATCTTCTACTCACACGCTTGCCAGTCTGGGAGAGCTATCTTCTACTCACACGCTTGCCAGTCTGGGAGAGCTATCTTCTACTCACACGCTTGCCAGTCTGGGAGAGCTATCTTCTACTCACACGCTTGCCAGTCTGGGAGAGCTATCTTCTACTCACACGCTTGCCAGTCTGGGAGAGCTATCTTCTACTCACACGCTTGCCAGTCTGGGAGAGCTATCTTCTACTCACACGCTTGCCAGTCTGGGAGAGCTATCTTCTACTCACACGCTTGCCAGTCTGGGAGAGCTATCTTCTACTCACACGCTTGCCAGTCTGGGAGAGCTATCTTCTACTCACACGCTTGCCAGTCTGGGAGAGCTATCTTCTACTCACACGCTTGCCAGTCTGGGAGAGCTATCTTCTACTCACACGCTTGCCAGTCTGGGAGAGCTATCTTCTACTCACACGCTTGCCAGTTTGGGAGAGCTATCTGCTACTCACGTGCTCATTCACACGCTTGCCAGTCTGGGAGAGCTATCTGCTACTCACGCGCTCACTCACACGCTTGCCAGTCTGGGAGAGCTATCTGCTACTCACACGCTTGCCAGTCTGGTCGGTCCCTGACACATTATCTTAGCCCCCATACACCGCAACTCTCTGTGCTTACACCACACTGCCTCACTGGCACATACTGATAGTGTCGGGTGTTGCGTGTCACTGATAGTGTCGGGTGTTGCGTGTCATCGCCCTTATTTTTCATAAAAATGAAACTATCACACCAGAACCAGAATGTACTAAAAACGTCAACGAAATCGATTGACTTTTACCTGCACCAAATATCCCCAGGACTGCTTTAATTACCCTCGAACCCCATTCAAACATATTCTGCACCCCTGTGTCATGCTACTACTATACTACTTAAACCTAAACCACCGACCAATATAGTCAGTAGTCACTGACAAACTGCTCAACACCGCCAGACTGGACTGAAGTATTACTGACCAATGCACACACATTTCATTATTGTTGTGCTAATATTCTTAAACCATGACAAGTTTGACGAATTGGAATAACATTATTATAACCTATTAACTTTGAAGATTGAAAGATATTACCCTCTTCTAATCTTCCATAAGACCTTGTCATTTATTCTAAAGAAGCCGGCAACCACTGAAATGCTGTCTTAAGACAACCCCAAAGCAATCGTGAGTTTGTCAATATTTTTGTAATTTTCACAACAAAACAGTTTTTGGCCATAATAAATTAAATCTCGCTCCAGCAGATACTACGTACAGCACAGTTCTTTGGTATTACGGATTTTGACAAATCAGACTTATAATGTTTTATTTAAATAATCTTCATTAGATCCATGCCCATGACAGAGATTAAAACTTTTGAGATTTGGGGCCATCCTTAAATTACCTAAGGCTTTTTCTTTACCAGGATTAGAAAACTGTAATTCCAGTAAGTATATTAAATGTAAGTGAATTTTTTAATTAGATATTATATTTATTTTGACCAAAAATAAAAAATGATCTCGCCATAAACTGACGAAAGAACCTTACATACAATGTTTTGACATCTTTTGTAATCTAAAAATGGCTGCTTATGGGGAATGCAAGGACGTGTTTTGGTCCAAATAACTTGCATTGCTCCGGTAGAAACACAGGCCTGAGTCCAATTTTCTTCGCGTGTTGATATCAACAGTTGTTGAATAGCTGTAAAGCGTGTCCTGGAATTGAATGACAACTTTTTCTCTTAATTTAAAAAGTTTCTCATCTAATGTCGCTATGCTCATGAGATATTCAACATCCGTTGATATCACTGTGTGAAGAAACTTACTCTGTTTCTACTGGACCAACATTTTATATATTTTGGAGGTGTTTTTGTTCCAAACAATGGAAAAATACTGCCTGACCCTTCCATACAAACTGACAAGTTTGAAAAGAGCCTCCACGGGACATCAGTCATCTATTTTGAACTAGGGCATATTTTATGTGTCAGTCTCTCTTGGCGTCAACGACAACAATATCGACCTAAAACAATTACCAAAGTATGTTTGATCATTTAGACAAGTGATACTGATATAAAAGAGTAACCTTGAACCGAGTAGCTCTTTGCAAGACTACTACCTTCAAACTACTATATATTGTTTAACACCTGTGTTATCTGCCAGCCAGCCAATGTTGCGTTGAGGATATACCGAAAGCTGAGGAAGACTGAATCTGTTGATGAGGATGACCTGGTAAGGAAACTAACACACACAGTGCTTCGGTTGGACACAAATAATATAAAAATGTTGATTTTGTAAATCCATTAGGCTTGTTTTCAAAAATGTCATCAATTTAATAAACAATAAAAATTACCATCAATAGAAGCTGCACAAATTTTAAATGTTGTTTGGAGATGTCAGGAATTTTTTAATAGAATTTGTGTGGCCACACTGATTATAATCAATGATAACCAAAATCTCTGATATAAAATCCATGCAGCATGGGTCGGGTTTTTTCTTCCAAAGATTGTTTTCATACTTCTTGATGAGCTGGGTGTAAATTTGTCGTGAAGTTTCTTGTAGGAATCCGGAAGGTTCTAACTTTTCTAAACACAACCATATTATAAATTTCAGTCACTGATCCTAAATCAATACATAAATGTAGGAGTCTGCCAGAGCTTGGGGTTTTCATTCTAGTAAAGTATTTCAAAAAACTCAGACTTTGAGTATATTCATAATTTAAACTGTTAATGGTATATTTTTGTTTAGTTTAAAAGTAAAATAATATATTTAAAATGTAACTAGCTAAAACAAAATTAAAATATAAATGAAGATTTTAAAAAGATATGAAAACATGTGTTCTTAAAATAATCATACTCATTTTTATAAATTGTAAATATTTTTGAAAAAAAAGTTAAAAATATATAAATTTTTGTTTTTAAATTTAAAAAATCATTACATTAAAATTACTCAAAATTAGTAATGACATTTTAATGAGCTGATTTCCCCCCAAAATAAGCCTTTACACCTTTAACACTCACCCTATAAGAAATGTAAGAATTACAAGCAGTTATAAATTTGAAATGTTTGTTATTTGATTAGTCCTTAATGCAATAATCACCCACGATCACTTCTGTTCCAATTCTTCTACTCTAGCACAGTAAGTAGCACCTGCGCCAATACGGGCTATCACTAGACATTATCTTTATTGTTTATAAAAGTTGATGTTCATAATTTAAAATGAAAAATATGATTACAATAATATTCTAGTAGATAATATGAAATAGTAAATGTCTTTTTTATTTATATGTGGTAAGTTTGGTAAACACCGAGTTGACGGATTAACCAACATAATTCTAACTAAATAGTAACTAGTGCTAGTTTTGTAGGGAATATTAACATTTTTAAATATCTGATTTAAAAGCATTCAAACAATATATATTCTCAATGCTAAATTTAACTAAGATTATAATTTTAGAAAGGGAACATACAAACATATTAGAAATAATGACTATTCAATTATTTGATAATATAATTTTATCTCACTTAATCTTCATTGTCTTGTCATGGCAATAAAACTTCAATTGAGGATGACATTTTAAAATATACAAAAATATTGAATTTACCAGTCAAAATTAATTTTGCAGATATATTATGTTAATGTGAAATTTTATATTGGTTAAAACAATTTAAGTTACCAATCATTAATAAATTAAATAGCCTATACTGACCATCGTGTTTAAAAAATTCATTTTTAAGCTCTAGAGGAAGCTCTAAAGTGACGAGCCTACAAAATGTTCAATATCTATTTTTAATGGTGAGCACAGCTTTAAGCTTGAAATAAAATAATAGGATTGTCATTGGTTTTTGGTAATTCAAATCTAGAGCCTCAATTTGAACCCAAATAAAAAATATGGTAGAGAAGTGGGGGCAAATAATGAGAGGTAGAAAACTAAACGAGGGTTAAATATTTTATTTTTGATATCGGCGGATGATAAAATAGTTGTGGTCAACCATTCCATCATGCTCTAAAACTGTCCGTCATTTTTAATAATTCTTTTAAGATTTTTGACTATCTATTAACACTTTCAGCACTTATAATTACAGTTTTGCACTAAAAGGCCCACTGAAAGCTATTAGTTCACCTGCCATCCACCTTAGCGCTTACATTCCTGTTCTAGCCATATTACAACATATACTGAATCTAGGATGATTACACTGACCAATAAACCAAGGAGAGGGAAGTAATTAACAATAAAGTTAGATTATTATTTTTATAATTCTATCAGTTTATTAAATTTAGAGCAAAAAAAAAGTTTTCCATCAATTTAAATTTTGGTATGTTTTATAATTTTTTGCCGTTGACGTGTTTAGTTTTTGGCAGTATGAGAAATAAGTTTTAGTCCTTAAAGTCCTTAAATTTATGTTTGATGTATCTGTAAGAACCCTGGGTTAAATCTAAAGAATATAGGACACTAAGTCCTCCAACACACGTATCAATAGTACTCATATGGAGTAAAGAAGCAATACTTGGCGAGGGTCAATGGGGATACCATTAGAAAAACAAATAAACAAGGTAAGCATTTGATGATGTGGAATAGAACTTTGTCAGACACCGCCCAGAGAATAATATATAATGATGCTGAATGTGGAGAACATCTTGGAAACGATATAAAGCTCAACAAAACAATATTCACTGTGCAGTAAAGAAGTCAATCTAATGAATACATAACTAGAAATAAAGCCACAAGAAAGATGTTAACATATAAATAAAACAGCACGGATGAAGAAAGCTTTAACTAACATACGATTATAAATTATAAAAATATTCCTTAGGCATGTGTTTGGAGCATTGTGAAACATGGGCCAGTAAAACCAGTATACTGGTAGTGACTGACGCCTAAGACCACGTGACCATCTTGTCTAAAATACGCCGGTGGTCACAAAGTCAAACCCACCACTCGTGTTAGACTGGGCATCCAATGACTGAGAGAAAGAGATGTATGGTGTTCTGAGGGTGGGTTTCTCTTTCTCCTTCCAGGCAAATGTGGGTAGATTACCTTGCACATAACTAGTTCTTTAGTTAGATCATGCATATAACCCGAACAAGTAGTTGGACGCGAAATACAGGTGGTCGATAAGATTCATTTTCAAAAAAAGTTTAGTTATTATTATTATTATTATTATTAGCACCACGTCTTACTACCCGTTCCGGTTATACGCACTTACGCTAATGTGTAATGGTAGGGTGATTGTGAGATGAAATATAGGACCTACAGTTTAACGTGGAATCCGAACCACGGTGCAGGCCTGGCATTCCACACATTCACAAGATGTCTTGTCAGAGGTGAAGGAAGGGTTTGTTAATCAGATAAATTTTTGCCGGGACCGAGGATTGAACCCCGGCCGCCAGCATAGAAGTCTGACACCTCACCTTCAGACCACCAGGTCACCAGTTTTTCATTCTTCAAAATAGTCACACATTTATTATATAAAATCTTTTTAAGATATTTTCTCCGAGTCTTTTAACAGAGCAGGTTGTGTGACAAACTGTGACGCCAACATCTTGTGCATCATTACACAAATACTATTAGTTGGTTAATAAACGTAGATAACCATTTCACCAATTTTAGCCACACAATTTCCTGAAGATCAAATAAATACTTTGAATATTCAGCCTGAACTATATGGTTTGTTGCCCCACTGTTAACAAAATTGATAATTTGACATCTCACAACAACTTAACTCGGTGTTACCATCAGATTCTGACACCAGAAATAAAACTTCTTTTTCTGAATTTGATCAAAATTGTTCCTATTAGGACATGGAGAAGGCATGTGTTCCTCCTTGCTACAGGCATAGCATCAGGCATCATTCATTTGGCTTCCACGAAGTATCCTTGCTCAATACTTTTAAAATTACTTTTATGACCTTTAAACGCATGCCTTTGTGCACTTGAAACACAAACTTTTAAATTACGTTCTTCTGATAGATTATTTTTACAAAGTCAGTCGGGTGGTTTTTCCAGCCTCCCTCCATGCAAATGCAGTTACTTAATTCCTTATATGCATGTAACCTGGACAGGTAGTAAGGCGCGGCGCGGTGCCAGAGATCCAACAAAGTTAGTGGCGCAAGCTGATGATGTAACCACCAAACAAGTGAGAGAATATAATTATGTAAGAGTTTGTCCAAAAAAACATTTAACATTGAGTGGAAGTGAACGTGATTGATGAAAATATAAATATGATAATGTACACTATCGTGATTATTGTTATCTGTTTGTAAAATGTACACACTTTGGAGAGCTTGGTTTTTTAATTATTTTGTTGTGCTGGCAAAATGCAATTAGATTTTTCCCTTAGTTTATAGTAATTGGGTTTGTTCCATTGCTCAACACAAATTTCTTGTCTTAACCATGTGATCATTTGATTGACGGCCAGACTTTATAATGAAGCATGTTCTTGACATTTTGACCCATCCTACAAAAAGTTGACTATGCAAGGTGAATTGTTTGACTCTTGGCTTGTGCTTGCTAAACTCTAAACATCTAGAAAGTATTATTTTGATTTATTAAACCACACAACAATATGGTTGTGCCTGTGGCACTCATTGACTGCAAATAAACTTTTATTGTGAGCCTAAATGTTGTTTTCTGTTGATGCATGCATTTATCTCGTTCGGAAATAGACAAGTTTAATGATTCATTTCATGGTAAGTTAGACAATTCCAGAGCATTCCTTCTAGTTCATATGTATTAATTAAAATAACAATTCTCGTGGAGGCTTTGAAATTATATGTATAAGGGAATTCTTGTTCTCATGTTTTGAGTGTTATTAACTAGTCACATAAATAGAAATGCTTCTAGTGGGTTGCACACACATTTGTAACCTTGACCTTCTCAAGATTTGAACAAAATCCCGTGTATAAATGATCTTGGAGACAAGTAATTCTTGTCTGGGCCAGTGTAATCAGGTGAGACCTACCTACCAAGGGGATTTTTCTCCCTTTCCACAACCAGTTGTCAATAAGGGGTGTACCCTGATTTTAATAACAGAAGAATAATATAAATGAGAGTATAATTATTTTAAAAGTAGGGAATTAAATTTGGGATACCATGTAATCTATTTACATTTTAAAGTCTTTTAATCAATAAAACCAACTGAAATGTTTAAAATGTGTTCTGTAAAGTAAACTATGCTTACAACTAAAGTCAAGGTATAGTAAGACTTGGACATTATAAACCAGCCAAAGGAATCTATTTATTTATTAGATCGATCAATCGGAAACAAACAGAAGGAATGTTTCTGGACATGTTTGAAATAACAATTGTGTTTTATAATTCTAGTAGCACAGTTTAGTTGTTTGGCTTCTTGCGCTTTTAAGGGGGGGCAATTTGAAGTAAACCATTTTATATAAAATATTATCAAAGCTGAATCCAAGTTAAAATAAATACAGGTTTCATATCTACCCACTCAACTCACCTAAATCACTTAAAAAGTCTTTTAGTGTCATATTTAACTGTTATCTGATGATAAAAATCAGATTCATCACAAAATTGGATTGAATTATGTAAAAAAAAAATTCCCATGAATTTTAATTTGTAATGTGTATAACATCTCAGAAATCATGGCAGTAATTGAAATCAAATTTAATATTTTAGCTGTTATTATTTCTATTGGCATATTCGTAATTGTTAAAAGCTCAAAAAAATATTTTTTGAACAAAATGTCAAGTTATGAATTCTCGCACCTAATGAACAGTGTATATTAAAAATGAATGGATCTGGGTCATCGTACTATTATCTAAATAAGAGGAGCACCAATATAGATGTATTGATTGTAATCTGCTAGACACTAAAACTAATCATTCTAACATAAGAAAACCAGGGAAGGGGAACTGTAGTGTTGGCTTGATAATAGTGATAACATTCAGGAGGTCATACAGTATTAATGTGTGTAATGTGTGTGTTCCTCCAGGTGATGAGCCAAGATGTCAAGAAGGAGAACCCCTTACAGTTCAAATTCCGAGCCAAATTCTACCCAGAGGACGTTGCCGAGGAGATTATTCAGGACATCACGCTACGTCTCTTCTACCTTCAGGTACAACTCTAGACCTCTACCTTTAAGATTTGTGTCCTAGTGTGTACACTCCGGTCAGCCAGTTTTGATAGTTTAGTACTTAACATTCTACACAAAACTACTTTAATTTTATCTCTTGGTGAACATTACGGAAACCTAATCAACTTTAAACTCGAGTTGCGTATAGTATTTTTAAAATGGCTTCAAATAAACCTGCAAAACCAACTATTCACAGTGAAGGACATGAAATTATTGCAAATTTTAGAGTGAAAGACACTTTGGACATTATGAGCCCCCTGTTGAGAGGCACAAACCTGGCCTTGTCCCGCATACACTGTGAGTAAATGGTGGCATCAACCAGAAACAACAGGGGCATTGAAAGGCTGAAATGTAGCTCTGGTTGGACACAAACTGTGTTGAATATGAGGAGTGAGGTGTTGGAGTTGGTGCGCTGTCGATGTAAGTCTCCCAAATTTGAACAACTTGTGGCACTGTTAGCTTACCTCCACACCATTGTAACCTTACTGCTATGGAATTGTTATCGCGAGTCGTGGCCACTTTAGAAGTATGATATCGGGCAAGTACCACCACTTAAATCCCATTTGGCTTTGGAACTGAGTAATAAAGCACTATGAGTATCTCCCCTACTGAGTGTACTAGATCGCTATGAGTATCTCCCCTACTGAGTGTACTAGATCGCTATGAGTATCTACCCCTACCGAGTGTACTAGAGCGCTATGAGTATCTCCCCTACCGAGTGTACTAGATTGCTATGAGTATCTCCCCTACTGAGTGTACTAGATTGCTATGAGTATCTCCCCTACTGAGTGTAATAAAGATTGCTATAAAATTTAAAAATAATTAATGTCCACTATTTTAAATCGAATACTTACATACTTTTATAAATGATGATTGTCTAAGAATAATAATTTTCTCTTTGCTTGGAAGGAGGGTTGAGTTGATTCACGTTTATGTCCTTGTTGCGGATATTCTCTTTTCAAGCACCGGAAATGGTTCGCTAGCATTGCTCCGTTCCACCGTCTCTGGTATCTTCTCTTTTCAAGCACCGAACATGGTTCGCTAGCATTGCTCCGTTCCACCGTCTCTGGTATCTTCTCCTTCCAAGCACCGAACATGGTTCGCTAGCATTGCTCCGTTCCACTGTGTCTGGTATCTTCTCTTGCCAAGCACCGAACATGGTTCGCTAGCATTGCTCCGTTCCACTGTGTCTGGTATCTTATCTTTTCAAACACCGAACATAGTTCGCTAGCATTGCTCCGTTCCACCATCACCGAACATGGTTCGCTAGCATTGCTCCGTTCCACCGTCTCTGGTATCTTCTCCTTCCAAGCACCGAACATAGTTCACTAGCATTGCTTCGTTCCACCATCACCGAACATAGTTCGCTAGCATTGCTCCGTTCCACCGTCTCTGGTATCTTCTCTTTCCAAGCACCGAACATAGTTCACTAGCATTGCTCCGTTCCACAAGCACCGGACATGGTTCGCTAGCATTGCTCCGTTCCACCATCACCGGACATGGTTCGCTAGCATTGCTCCGTTCCACCGTCTCTGGTATCTTCTCTTTCCAAGCACCGGACATAGTTCGCTAGCATTGCTCCGTTCCACCGTCTCTGGTATCTTCTCTTTCCAAGCACCGAACATAGTTCGCTAGCATTGCTCCGTTCCACCATCACCGAACATGGTTCGCTAGCATTGCTCCGTTCCACCGTCTCTGGTATCTTCTCTTTCCAAGCACCGAACATAGTTCGCTAGCATTGCTTCGTTCCACCATCACCGAACATGGTTCGCTAGCATTGCTCCGTTCCACCGTCTCTGGTATCTTCTCTTTCCAAGCACCGAACATAGTTCACTAGCATTGCTCCGTTCCACAAGCACCGGACATGGTTCGCTAGCATTGCTCCGTTCCACCATCACCGGACATGGTTCGCTAGCATTGCTCCGTTCCACCATCACCGGACATGGTTCGCTAGCATTGCTCCGTTCCACCATCACCGGACATGGTTCGCTAGCATTGCTCCGTTCCACCATCACCGGACATGGTTCGCTAGCATTGCTCCGTTCCACCGTGTCTGGTATCTTCTCTTTTCAAGCACCGGACATAGTTCGCTAGCATTGCTCCGTTCCACCGTCTCTGGTATCTTCTCTTTCCAAGCACCGAACATAGTTCGCTAGCATTGCTCCGTTCCACCATCACCGAACATGGTTCGCTAGCATTGCTCCGTTCCACCGTGTCTGGTATCTTCTCTTTTCAAGCACCGAACATGGTTTGCTAGCATTGCTCCGTTCCACCGTCTCTGGTATCTTCTCTTTCCAAGCACCGAACATGGTTCGCTAGCATTGCTCCGTTCCACCGTCTCTGGTATCTTCTCTTTCCAATCACCGAACATAGTTCGCTAGCATTGCTCCGTTCCACCATCACCGAACATGGTTCGCTAGCATTGCTCCGTTCCACTGTGTCTGGTATCTTCTCTTGCCAAGCACCGAACATGGTTCGCTAGCATTGCTCCGTTCCACCGTCTCTGGTATCTTCTCCTTACAATCACCGAACATAGTTCGCTAGCATTGCTCCGTTCCACCATCACCGAACATGGTTCGCTAGCATTGCTCCGTTCCACTGTGTCTGGTATCTTCTCTTGCCAAGCACCGAACATGGTTCGCTAGCATTGCTCCGTTCCACTGTGTCTGGTATCTTATCTTTCCAAGCACCGAACATAGTTCGCTAGCATTGCTCCGTTCCACCATCACCGAACATGGTTCGCTAGCATTGCTCCGTTCCACCGTCTCTGGTATCTTCTCTTGCCAATCACCGAACATGGTTCGCTAGCATTGCTCCGTTCCACTGTGTCTGGTATCTTATCTTTTCAATCACCGAACATAGTTCGCTAGCATTGCTCCGTTCCACCATCACCGAACATAGTTCGCTAGCATTGCTCCGTTCCACCATCACCGAACATGGTTCGCTAGCATTGCTCCGTTCCACCATCACCGGACATGGTTCGCTAGCATTGCTCCGTTCCACCATCACCGGACATGGTTCGCTAGCATTGCTCCGTTCCACCATCACCGAACATGGTTCGCTAGCATTGCTCCGTTCCACTGTGTCTGGTATCTTCTCTTTTCAAGCACCGGACATGGTTCGCTAGCATTGCTCCGTTCCACTGTGTCTGGTATCTTCTCTTTTCAAGCACCGGACATAGTTCGCTAGCATTGCTCCGTTCCACTGTGTCTGGTATCTTCTCTTTTCAAGCACCGGACATAGTTCGCTAGCATTGCTTCGTTCTTTATTTCTTGATTAAATCTTTCACCTTGCTCTTTATTACACACATGTTAGCTCACCAGAAATTAATGAAGTGTTGGGAACATAATATCGAATATATCAGACTTTGCTTTAAATTTAGTGAATTAAACTAAATACAACTGTTTTTGCTCGGATTTATTAAACTTGTCTTATTCAAAAAGCTAAAAAAAAAACCTTAATAATGCGACAAAGAATATGATTGCAGGAGAGGCCATTTTAATTATATCTAAATATTGTAGCTTTTGATATACACGGTGTGTGATATCAATTGTTTGTTTAGAATTTACTCACTTAACTTTTACTTTTAAAAAAAAAGTGTGTTAAAATTAAGTTTCTACCTCTTGTTACTGTCATAATTTCAGGTTGTATTATATTTCATGAACACCTCAAAATGTTAGGATCCTATTATATTGAGGGTTGTACTGTATTTGGGCTAAAACGGTATATTTAAAATGGCAACTAATTAAATATGAGAGCTAAGAACCGGAAGTAGCAAGAATTGTAATATTAAAATCGATTCTCGATTGTTTCGATACCAGTAAGAATCGAGGGTATCATATATGTGTGCAATACAAGTTTTATTCTTCCCTTACTCTTAATGTGAGTATTTATGAAGTATTTGTGTGTTTCAGGTGAAGAATGCTATCCTGTCTGACGAAATATACTGTCCGCCAGAGACGTCCGTTCTGCTTGCCTCGTATGCTGTCCAGGCTCGTCATGGAGACTACAACAAGGGCACTCACACCGCCGGCTTCCTGGCCAACGACCGGCTGTTGCCACAAAGGTTCTTAACAATCCCCATAATATTATATTATCAACAATATTTAGAAGATATGCTCCTCAATAGTCTATGAAGAGCCGGAAAACAAGTCAATAAACAGGTTTCATGAGCTACATGTTCATTCCCCTCCTGGCTTATCAATACAATTATCACTACTTTCTACTAAATCTTACTGTGCTTCTCTCTCAATGCCACGACGAGATTTCCACCCAATCAGACACATTACAGTTTTACAGCTGGAGCTCTAATGAAGCTCTACACACTTGTTTAGTTCATTTATTTAGAAATTCTCAAATTAAAAACAAAAAATTAATAGAAAGTAATCAATGTGCCCTTGTTTGGCTCTAAGGCATTCCCTCACATGGTTTAGCATAGATTCTCTATGGGATTGTAAGGTGAACGTACGGGCAACGGTAGCAGTGTGAGGTGTTGCTTCTTGAAGCGACTCTGATGACAGGCAGCATGTGCACATATCAGTGGCTATTGACAGCACCATAAAACATAACAAATTATATGGAACTATGTGCTTGAAGAATTTTAAAAATAACTTAAAACTTGCAACAAGACTAGAATTGAAATGCTGACAAATAAATAAAAAATTATCTCAGATTTAAACCAGGGGTAGTCTGTATTTGGTTACCCATCGTCTGAGCTGAGAGTTGTTGTAGGAAATGTTGTTAGTTCTCTGGGGGTGTAGCAGAAGTCGGTCCTTATTGGTTTGGTATCAAGACGGTGATTGTTCATATGTATGCTCTGAGGTTGTTGTGAGTCCAACATATTCAGCCTCACAAAACTTACAGTGAAGTTGGTTGTAATGGCCTTGGATGGGGCATTACTTCTTGGTGTTCTTACTATTGAAGGTATTGCTGGTGTTGCAGCGTTGCTTCATACACGGGCGTGAACCTTTTGCTGTGTCGGTTGAGGTTAACACTTTGTTGGGGTTGGACAGTTTTGGATGTAAACATTACTATAATAAACTAATTATTGCCTAATGGCTGACTTTATAATAATTCCAATGTCTCACTGTTTGTGTTTCCAGAGTAATGGACCAGCACAAGATGTCGAGAGAGGAGTGGGAACAGAGTATTACAACTTGGTGGAACGAACACAAAGGCATGCTCAGGTGAGTCTCCAATTCAATCTATAGGTCGTTCATTTTGTCTCACTTTCAATTTGAAAAGTAATGAAAAACAATTTTTGGCCCGGATGTTGAACATTGGCAATATAAGCGTTTTGAATATCTAGCAACAGACCTCACTCGTCTCACCCTGATGGAAGACCTGTGAACTGCTGAGCTAAGATGATGCATGCGTTGTTGTCATTCACATTGGAAAAACACTAAGGTGTAGGCAATACGAAACAATCCGAGAGAAATATACTGTGAACTGTGTTTAGTGGAGATGCTCTGGATTGACTAAACCTTGCTAATCAGCTACAGTCTGGTCGACACTACCCAATGTTGTTTGTTTGTGGACCTTGTCAGAGCAGTTACGACAATGTGCGCTGGGCGACGCACTACACTGACGAAGGAAAGGATTTAATGTTAAATGTATTCCATATTTCACACACATTTCTGCACCTCTCGACCAACTGAAGAAGAAAAATGTTAACACAGCAGGTCTATTACACACCCATAGAACAACTCTCCACAGCAGGTCTCTTACACACCTATAGAACAACTCTCCATAGCAGGTCTTTTACACACCCATAGAACAACTCTCCACAGCAGGTCTCTTACAC